>VZRO01004065.1:275779-304443 GCA_013397915.1 Daphoenositta chrysoptera | reverse complement strand
CAGTGTGAGCAGTGTGAGCAGTGTGAGCAGGGTGTGAGCAGTGTGTGTGCAGTGTGTGAGCAGTGTGTGCAGTGTGAGCAGGGTGTGAGCAGTGTGAGCAGTGTGAGCTGTGTGTGCAGTGTGTGAGCAGTGTGAGCAGCGTGTGCAGCGTGTGCAGCGAGTGTTGCACGCCCCGTGGGTGCTGTACTCACGCAGGGGCTGTGCACATGCAGTGCTGTGTGTGCAGTGAGCTCAGCACGGCGTGTGCGCCTTTGGGAGCTGCAGGGCCCCCCCACGGCCCCTCACGGGGTGTCTGTAGCCCTGGGGGCTCTGGGTCCAGCCCTGCAGTCTCAGGGTGCCTCAGGGGAGCCACAATCAGAGCAGGGGTGTTGGGTGCTGCATCCTGGGGTGCCCCGAGGCGGCAGTGAGGGGGGCCTGGGGGGAACAGGGGCCCTGTGGTCGCTGTGTGAGCATCACAGTGTGTCCTGGGGCCGGGGACACAGGGAGGGTGGGGTCCCCCACTGCCATCCTGCTCTCACTTACCCGCTTCTCATTTGCGCAGCTCCACACCTGCAAGGAGAGGAGAGAGGGGGGCTGAGCACCCAGAGCTCCCTCCTGGGGCGCGGACCCCCCAAGGGACCCAGCACCCCATCAGGATCCCCGTCTGCCCTGCCCAGCCATGTCCCACGGTCCCACGGAGCAATGGGGGAGCCAGAGCTGGGGGGAGCTGGAAGGAGCTAGGGCAGTGGGAATGGGTGAGATGGGCTCTGGGGGGGATGAGTGAGAGAGGCTGGGGGGCCGGGGATAAGATGGGGCAAGCGGGAGGAGAGAAGAGGTGAGGGGACGAGGATGAGGTGCAGAGATGGAGCCCCATGACCCTATCAGAAAGCAAAGGAGGCAAAAACTCCTCAAGGAGCAGCAAACCCCGAGCTGGGAGCACAGATGAGCCAAGAACAGCAAAATACCGGAGCAGCAGTGACCCGGCAGCAGGGCAGCAGCACCGGACCCTGCGGGATGGGGGCAAAGGCTGGACCCCCACCCCAATCTGCCTCGGCCTGGCCAGGCACACAGGTGTCCCTCAGTGGAGAAGGGGGGACCATTACAGATCAGGCTGGGGGGATATCAGCACCAACCACCCCGTATTCCCCATCCTCCAGGGACTGGCCTCGGGAATACCAAGCCTTTGCCACCAGTGTTTTGGGAATCCTGCCTGGAAACGGGCTGTGCTGAGCTGGGGGCGGGGGAACTGCTAAACTCCGGCTCCCAAAGGACATCTTCCTGCAGCCGCTGTCATGCTAGCAGCAATTTTTGGGTTTAAGCCCCTAAGCTGCAAACCTGTGCTGGCAACCACAAGGACCCAACACCTCAGGAGAGTTTTCCCCCGCTCTCCTCGATGCCTCAGCCCACGGTTTTCCTGTGGGGACTGCTAGCCGGGGGGAGGGGATGGCTGCTGGTAAAGACGCCCAAAAAAGCAACAGAAACGACATTGAGCCCTGGTCAAAGTGGGTAAAACCCCTCACTTCCTCAGTACTGCAAAGCAGCAGAACATCAGCGAGGACAAGTGGCCTCCCCTGGCAACAGGGGATGTGGAGGAGACAGCCCAGGGATAGCCCCAGCCTCCACTGGGTCCCTGTTCTTTGCCTTTGGAAGCCCATCTGGGTGCCAGGATTTGGCTTCCTGGGCTCAAGCTGCCTGGGACGGGTGGCAGGAGCATGGATGGCTCCTGCCGGGGCCCTGCGTGATTCGGGGCGAGTGACACTGGCGGGCGCCCGCACCCGCCCCTGAGTCCCCAGGGAAGGGTGCCAGCCTGATCCCCAGCACCAACCCCGGGCACACCCTGGGGATACCCACTCCCTTCCTCAGCATCCTCCCTCTGCTCTTTGTCCCGAATTGGAAAAAAACGGCATTACCTGCTGGGCCCAACTCGGCTTTTCCAGGAGTATTTAACTTTGCTGGTCCCTCCTGGGAACCAAACAAGCGGCTCAACCTCACCAATCTCGCAGCTTTGGCAGCCAAAGTTGCCTCTAGTCTTCTTATTTGTCACAGAACCGCCGTGCTAAGGCTCGGGAGAATCTTTATTTAGTGTTGCAGATGTCACCAAGGCACCGCAGATTGGAAATGAGTCCAAAGGATTAAGACGAGGTTATTAATTGGAGGCCTTCCCCTTTAAGAATGATTGACAGTTACTTTCTGGACAAGTAATTGCTCTAAATGTCCCCCCAGCACGGGTCCGGGGGGGCAGCGGCGGACAAAGCCCCGAACTGCCTTCCCCACTCAGATTGTCTCCCCACAAAGGCGTCCTGCTGGAGTTTGCCGTGTAATCCCCTCATTACGGGCGAGGAGAAAGAATTAGAAACAGGGGGAGCGGAGAAGAAAGGATGGAGGGGGAGGGGGCAGGATTTCCTTGGGCTGCGGAGGCTCTGCCCAGGGATGGGGTCCGGGGCAGGCGCCCCAAGCCTCGGTGGGATGGGGATGCTGTGGTGGTGGGTGTTATCCCCCCTGGATAGGGATGGTGAGCCTGGGGGTGGCCCTGTGACAGCGTGGGTGGCCCTGTGGCTCCCAGTGATGCTGCCTGCAGAGCCCTGCCCATGTGGGGAGCAGAGATGGGAACAGGTGGGGGGACAGGGATGGGGACTTGGCATGGGGTCCAGCTGTGAGGACCCAGGGTGTGGACACGGTCTGGGGACCTGCTCTGGGGTCTCGTTGTGGGCCCAGGTGTGGGACCAGCCATAGAGACCAGGTCCCCTGAACAGCCTTGGGGACCTGGTATGAAGACCAGGCAGGGGGAACAGTAATGGGGACCAGAGCGGGGGACCAGGCAGGAGGGCCAAGTGTGGGGAGCAGCCATGGGGAAGTGCCCAGGAGACCAGGCATGGGGATGAGTCTTGGACATGGGACTGAGCACCGGGGCCAGGCATGGGAACACCCTGTGGGGACCAGCTGTGGGATCCAGCCAAGAGGACAACCCTGGGGGCTGCCCATGGGCCCTGGCCTAAGGGGGCATGGGACAAAGGCAGCCGGGCTGAGGGGCAGGACTACCATCCCTCTCCTCCCCACTCCCACTGCTGCCCCTGGCCCCCGAAGAATGATGGAAACATCATGGTGAGGATCCTGGGCTGTGCCAGGGGCTGTGCTTGGTGCTGCCCACAGCCGCTCTCATGTGGGGTGGATTTTACCCTTTTCTTTCTTTGCTCACTTTTACTTTCTCCCAAAACCATCTTCCTGCCACCTGCAACCGCTGCCACCCCCAGACCTGTCTAGGCTTCCTCCCACTGCCTTCCCGTCCTTGCAGCAGTTCCCCTTTCAGATGGCAAATGCCACTGCGGGGGTTTTGGACCCCAGCACGCTGTGCCGGGTGGCTGCTGGCCCCTGAGTGGGGTCTGTGCCCTCCCCACCAGAGCTGTCGTTGGTGAGACCCCGCAGCCCCCTCTGTGTCCTGGTGTGGGCCCCAGGGCCATCCCGTGGTCCCCCACTGGGGTTGTGCAGCTTCACCTGCCCTGTCTGACACCTCTTTGGGGACAGCGTGATGTTGTCTTGGGGATGGCACATCACCACCCTGGGGACAGTGTGCCACCACCCCAGGGACAGGCTGGCACTGCCCCGGGGATGGCAAAGCCACACACCAGGGATGGCATGACATGTACAGGTGGGCCATGCAGCCCCTGGGGATGGAGTGACACCCCCATGCTGTGTAGGGGAGAGCAGGGAGGTACTGCCTGTGGGGGCACTGGGGACACCCCTGGGGCAGGGGCGATCTGTGGGGCCAGGGGTGCAAACAGGCACCTGGACCCCACTTGCCCGGGTGCCCATGCTGGCCACTGTGTCGGGTGCAGGAGACGTGTGCCCCACACTGATGGCCCTCGGCGGCTCTCTCCAGGGTGCCCCCCTGGCCCGGGGGTGCAGGGAGGTCCCCAGGGTGCCGGGTTTGGGGGCGGGGGACTGCCCAGCTGCCCGGCCCTGGCGCTGTGTGTGCCGTGCCCGCCCCGCGGCTGCCGCAAGGTGTTGCCTCGCCCGGGGGGAGGCAGCAGGCTGATTTGCCAAATGATTATAATTGCCTTTTAGGAGCAGATAGCAAATTGATTTGCTTCCTTGTCCAAGGCCCGTAATCGCTTCATCACTTTAAAATATTAATGCTATACTTCTTTGCTAGTTTCCCAATTACCCTAATTGAAGGCAAATTGGTTAAGAAGGTGCAATGCAGAGTATCAGGGGGTTTAGTTCACTCAAATGACAGTTTTAAACCTCCCTAATCCTATTAGCGCGCAAAGCTGCTNCAGGCGGGGAGGCAGCAGGGGTGACCCAAAAGGGTGCTGAGCGGGAGGCAGGTGGCAGCGTGGGGAGGGCGGGGGGGCAGGACGATTAGCCAAGGAGACCTGGCAGAGGGTCCTGACCCGAATCCCAGCTGGCGCTGGGAGTCCCCATGCAGCCCCACTGGGAACACTGGGAGAGGGCAGAATGGGGCCCTGATGTGGAGCAGGGATGGAGGACTGAGGTGGTGATGATAGAGCTGGTTGGGAACCTCAGTGCCACCATCCCAGCAGTTGGCACTTGGTGGTGAGCCCAGCCCTGGGGAGAGCAGCAATGTCGGGTGGGATCAGCGATGTGCTGGGTGCCACAGCTGCCACCACCCTGTCAGGGTCCTGGTGAGGGACTGGTGTGGCACGGACTGTCCCATCCCACAGGTGGGGCTTGTGCCTGAAAGGGAGACTTTCTCAGTTCTGAAGAAAAGCTGGTGAACGGGGATGGGAGTGGTGGCAGAGATAGGGGGGATGATGAGGGCAGCAGGGATAGTGGGGCCACCAAACATCAGGAAGCTCCCGGTGTCAGGCCCAGACGAGCCTGTCTCACGCTCCCTGGGATGGTCCAGCAGCCACCAGCCCCTGGACTGGTACCCGGAGGGGTTCCGGGGGGAGATGGCACCTCGTGCATCCAGGGACCTCCTTGCTCCGTGTGCTCCAGCCGCGGCGGCTCAGCCCGATGGCTCTGGTGACAGGGCTGAGCTCGGTGACACAGCTTCCAGCCCACGGGCGCTGGATCCGGCCGCCCCCTGCCAGCCCGGCCGCCGCGGCCGTGGGCAGCCCGGGCAGGGCCGGCCCCGCAGCCTTTCCGGAGCAGATGGCAGCGGCGTGGGGAGGACGGAGGCGGCTCAGCGCGTCCTTCCTTTCATGCACACACAGCGTGATTCCCGGCGGCTCCGGCTCCGGCGGGAGGTGCCGCTGGGGCCAGCGCTGGCCGTACATTTTACACGGGTTCAGCGAGCTTAGTCCTCGGGGACAGGCGACTCAGGAAGATTAGACCTCGCTAAAATAGGCAGGTATTAGTGATCTCAGCAGCCCCCGGCCTTCCGGCGCGGCGGCATTTAAGCCAGCGCTGCTGCCGAGCGCCCTGGAGAGAGTCCCTGGCCGGGCAAGAGGCAGCCGGGGACCCTGGCCCAGCCAAAGGGATGCCCCTGCTGCCCGCACTGGCAGCGGATGCTCGAGCAAGGGAGTAAATGCTCCACACCCCCTCCCAGTGCTGTCCCCAGGGGATAGCCAGGGTGATCCCTGGGTCCCACTGACCCCCGTGCTTGGGGGCTGCTGCAGAAGCGGGGCACGGACCCAGTGGCCAAGCATCCTGGGCTGGTTGGTGGCTCAGGGGACATGGGGCAGCCCGGCTCCAGCGCTGTCATCATGTCCCCTCACCAACCAGGACAGGGACTGTGTGGGCGCGGGATATGGCAGGACGATCAGAATGGTGCCGGCAAACACTGTGTTTATTGAGCCAAACGTGCACGGCGCCAGGGCTGGGGCGGGGGGTAGCAGTGTCAGGGACCTGCCCCGTGTGGGCTCTCACACCAGGAGCACCACGAGAGGGACCTGACCACAACGGCTGGACGGGACCCAGGCATTCTACACCCCAGCACACCCTGGGAAAGCAACCGGGAACGGTTTGGGGGAAGAAAACCCACGCCCAACGTGTATTGGGACCCCCAGCCCAAGTAAAGGCATCCAGAACTTCCGCATCCCGGGGCTCCCGGGGACAGGGCTGCCGGTGTCACCTGCCGCGGGGCGGGCATGGTGCTACATCAGGGCGCACTTCTCCTTCACCTGGTCCACGCCGCCCCGCGCGCGGTCCCGCAGCGCCGGCAGCTCCACCTCCCGCAGCTTCGCCAGGAAGGCGAAGGCCCCGGCGCTGCCGTCCTCCTCCTCCTCGCTGTGCACCATGGCTGCCAGGTCCTGCGGCAGCTCCACCGCACCTCCGGCCACGTGCACCTGGGCATCGTCCCGCTCGTCCTGCGCGCGGGGGGGAGAGGGTGTCGGGTCGGGACAGACACGGTGCTCGCCACGGTGGAGCGGGGGACAGGGGACAGAGAACAGCCGGTCCCAGGGTGCTGGGGACACGGGGGGATCCCAGGACTGTCCAGTGCCAGACTCGGACGCTGGATGGACAGTGGGCGGCAGATGGTCAGATGGAGACAGTGGCCGTCTGCTGCCCTCTTCAGGAATCCCTCCCATCCGGGGGAGCACAGCAGCCGTGGGCCTGGGGCTGTTCCGGGGGATGCAGGGTCAAGGGGAGCGCCCAGGTCCCACCGCAGACAGGTGGTTCTTACCTGGGCCAGGTGGTACTTGTCCCGCAGATGCATCCGCACCGTGGCCCGCTCTGCCTTCCTCCGTGCAAACACCTTGTCCCGCTCGATCCTGCAGCAGGTGCCACACCATCACCCCCCTCACCGGGCCCCCCCGGGACCACCCCGACATCACCCTGGTCCTCCTGCAGAGCAGGTCCAGGGCAGGAGGGAGGAGAAGGTCTGAGACCCACAAGAGGGTAAAAATGGGGGCCTGGGAGCAGGAGCCACATCCTGCCCACCCAGCTCCAGCACCCAGATTCAGAGGTGCTTGATGAAGGCACCCATTGCAGGGACTCGCTCCCCCTGCATCCTCTCATCTTCCTGATGCTGAGCCACTGGTTTCCCACAGCACCCGGTCCTGGGGAGGTGGGACCTTAATCCAATCCCCTGCTGACCCCCCATCCCTTGGCTCCAAGGGTGCTGGGCTGCAACCACCCTGGGGCTCTGACACCTGGGGGCTCCCCTCGTCACCTGTGGTGCACGAAGGACCTGTCACAGCCCTGTGCCAGCACCGCCGTGGACCTCCCATGCTGCGGGCCATAGACAATGAAGGGCATCTGCTCTGCACTTTCTCTTGCCCCAGCTGCCTCCCCGTCCCTGTCCTGTGCCATCCCGGGAAAGCCCACAGCAGGTGGGATCCTCATTCCGGTGTGTTGGGGAACCCTGGTGACCCACCCAGCCCCAGCAAAGCCTTACTTCTCCTCCAGCAGCTGCCGCTGGTACTCCTCGAACTCCTCGCGGGCCACGCCGCTGGGCAGCGCAGCTGCCTTGTCATCCTTGGGGGCCCCCTTGGGTGACTCGTCCTTGCCCCCCTGGAAGCTCTTCAGGGCGGCTGTGAAGAAGGAGGCCATGGCGGGTGGTGGTGGCAGCTGGTGCCCCAAGGTGCCCACCAGGTCCCAATGTCTGCAAGGTCAGTGGGACCAGCCCCAGGGGCACTGCGGATCAGGGGCGGATTAAGGCATTAGGAGGGGAAGCCACAGCCAGGGTGGAAAGACCTTCCCTTCGCTGCGCCCAAGGGTGCTTGCAGGGGACAGTGACAGTGCAGGGGGACAGCAGGTGCTGCCACACCAGAGTGAGGGGGAGGTGGAAGGAGTCATCGAACTGCAGCACACGCTGGGTCAGGCTGAAATACCTGCCTTACATGGATCCCAATTTGGGGCAGCACCCATGGGGGCGGGGAGAGCCCTGGAGAGAGCCCCATGCCATGGGCACCCAGAACCATGCACACAGGGGGATTGGAGGTGCAGGAAGTCAGCACAGAGGAGACGCAAGAGGATTAGCCGAAAAAACCCAATCGAGGGTGAAAGGACTGGCAGCAGACGAGGCGGTGGCGGGCGCACACCCACCCGCACAGCAGCTTTGTGCCCCCACTAATCCCTGCTCCACGGAGACTCGAGATTGCTCGGGAGCCTGCGGGGCCGGGGGCTCCGCACTGCTGGGGATGTGCCCCACACCCGTAATCTATACACAAGCAATTCCCATACAGCCTCTGATTAAAAGGCTGTAATCCCTTGCTGCACAGAGCCCTGATGGGAGAGGGGCTGGATGGCATGGGGGGCTCTGAGGGCCAGAGCTCCTAGCCCCCCCAAAGCCTTTCACTGGGCTTTGTCAGGCCCCAAGTGAGGGATAGGCCTAATTTCACACCAGAGGCTTAAAGATGCTGTTGAACTAATTTCTTTGGTTTAATCAAAAAGCCCAAATCCATGTGGTTTAGCTGGCTGTGCCGGCATCCCCATGTGGGGCTGGGCGCTGGAGCAGGGCTGAGTCAGGGTGGGGTCTCATCCTCCAGTGAGTGGAGATGTCCAGTCCCATCTCCCATCACTGGGAGTTGCAGCTTGAAGGGACCCCATATGCAGTATCTGCTCCTGGGGCTGAGCACAGGGGGGGTGGGCACGGCTCCCTTGGGGTCTGCACTCCCCACTCTGGTGGGCCAGGGGAGATCAATCCCGTGGCAACCTTCTCTGGGCTGTGTGGTGGGTAGAAGGACCATGCTGGGATGGAGGGAGGCTGCTGCCCCATCTCCATGGGGAGAAAGCCGCACCACAGGCCATCCTGTTCCTAGTGGCCTGTTCATAGTGGCCCCTATTGCCCGGCCACTCTCAACCCTGGAGGGTCCAAGGGCTTCAGGTCCTGGGTCCTGGTAGCAGGATGGAGGTTAAATGTCCCGCAGGTGCTTCAGCTCCTTCTGCAGCTTCTCTGTGAGTTTCTTGAAGGACGGGCGTTTGCCCGGCTCCAACTCCCAGCAGCTCTTCATCAGGGCATAGATGGTGGGTGGGCAGCCCTCGGGGGCATCCATGCGGTATCCCTGCTCCAGCAGCTCCGTCACCTCCTTCAGGGCCTGTGAGGATGGAGAAGCCAGCTGGGATCCCCTTCCCTGCTCTGGTCAGGGAGCAGTGGGATACCCCTGTCCCATCAGTGCCAGTGGGGTGTAACCTGTGGTGTTCCCTGGCACAATGCTCACCAGCTTGGGGTAGGGTGCCCGTCCAAAGGAAAAGGTTTCCCACAGGAGGATCCCATAGCTCCACACATCCGACTTGGAGGAGAATTTCTGTGGCGGCAGGAGAAGGGGAGGCTGAAGCCAGCTGAGGTTGCACTGGGTCCCCGTTGCTTCCCGAGGGCAAGACAGAGGACAGTGACTGCCACCTGCCCTGCCTCAGCTCCCCAGAGTGTGAACACCCCCCAGTCCCATCATCCTGCCCCAATTCCCACTGCACGCCTGCTCAGGACAGAGACAGAGTTTTGGGAGATGCAGGGCTGACTGTGCCAGAGGCCACTGCGGGGCAGGGATGGGCCAGGGGGAGTGGTAACAAGCAGGGGCAACCCAAGGGGGTGGGTGAGATGCTTTGGAAGGACCCCCTGGCCAGCCCCTTGCTCACGTTGTGTTTCAGGGCCTCTGGCGCCGTCCACTTCACAGGGAGCAATGTGGCATCTGCACCCTTGGGGTTGACCCGGGCCAAGCCGAAGTCGCTCACTTTGGCCACATTCTCCTCGGAGATGAGGATGTTGCGGGCAGCCAGGTCCCGGTGCACCAACTTCTTGGACTCAAGGTAGTCCATGCCTTGCGCCACATCCCTGCCACATGTGAGTGACACAGAGCCGTGTCACTGTGTGTTCCCTGGGGCTGCACGGGGGGATGCAGAGCCCTGGATCCCAGCCCAGAGGAGAGAGATGGACTTACAGGGCGAACAAGAGGAGCTGCTGGGTCGGGACGAGCGCCCGGCCCCGCGTGCGCAGGAAGTTCACCAGGTTGCCCTGACAGAGGAGGATAAAACGAGTCAGGACCAACAGGATGGGGCTGCAGGAGACTTTGCCTTCTGCAGGTGCTGCAGTGCCCAGCATCTGTATGACTCAGCCCCTAGACAGGGATATTGTCCCCAAATCTAAGTGGTGATGGGTCCTACTGGCTGAGGAGCAGCCAGGTGCTCTCACCTTGCTCATGAACTCCATGACAATGTAGAGGCCATTGTGCAGGATCACTCCCAGCAAGCACACAAGGTTTTTGTGCCGGACCTTCCTGAATTGGAGGGGATTCGAGTCAAGGAGGTGCCTGCTTGTCCTGGGCCACAGGCAGGGTGGGGCCACACCTCCACGGGGCACTCACGTCATGGCAGCTGTTTCAGCGAGGAAGGCCTGGGCAGTCACATCACACTTGATGTTCTTCACAGCCACCCTCTGCCCCATGTACTCGCCTTGCAGGACATCTGGGAGAGCATGGGAGAGTCAGGCTAAGCCCCACACCTGGTCTCCTGCACCCCAGGCTGAGCCCCCCATGCCATGAGATGCCATGAGGGATCAGGGGGTGCCATCTGGGGAAGTTGCAGCTGGGGAGCCTCCAGCCCCATCCTCTCACCTACCTCCGAACTCGCCTTGTCCAATGCGGTCTCCCAGCGTGAGGTACTTCAGGTTCAGCAACCAGCCAGCTGGGCACAAGGGCAGGTTAGCAGGGCCACCAGTGGGGCCTTGTCCCTAAAATGCAGACTGCAGCCCCCTCACACCATCCCTACCTTTGGCCAACTCTTCCTCAGCTGACTTCATCCCAGATTTTGGTTTGGGCTTCACCAGCTTGGTGCAGATGGCTCCCTGCTCCTTCATGTAATGCTGGCAAGGGATGAACAGGTGGAGGTGATGGCAGCTCTTACCTTCAGGCTCAGGGTGTGAGTCTGGGGAACAGCTTTGGGATGCTCCACAAGACCCCACCATCGCCACCCTCGAGGGCAGCCCATGTCTCAGCCTTGCTCTCCTCAGGGCATAGCCAGAGGAACACCAGGATGGACCACCAGGATGGACCACAGGGAATATGGGATGCTACTGGTGGGGTTGAACCCCTGGCAGGTGCTGCGGCAGCTGAGGGCAGTTTGCAGAGGTGATGGGAGCAGAAGCAGTTGGACAGGATGGGACAAGATGGGACAGGATAGGATGGGACAGGACAACCTTTGGAGTTTTAAAGCGGGGCTGGGGCAGCTGAGAAGGGAAAGGAGTCACACAAAAGTAGTTGCGTCTAAAAGGAAAACATGAGACTGGAACTCCCTGGAGAGGAGACAGGGTGAGGATGGACCACCAGGAAAAACTCAGTGGAAGAGCAAGAGCTCACACAACAGCCTGGGAGCCCTGTGGAGTGGAGGGATACACAGTAAAATGCCTCTAAGTCCAGGGGAGGCAGGAGCCACCAGGGGCTTCCTGCTGTGTGAAGCACTGAATAACCAGGGATAGGGATGTGGCCCTTGGAAGGGGACTGGGACTGCAGGTGGCACAGCTGGTTTGCAGAGACCTCCCTGGGATATCCCAGATCTGCCCACTGCACCCCAAACTGAGTGGGAAGCACGGGCCTTTGATGAGGATAGAGATTAAACCAGGTAACAAACACCAATGAAAACCACACAGAACAGGACAAGGACCTGCCACTGCTCTGTGTGAGCCCATGAGGTCCTTGCCCTTCTCTGGCACTGGTGGGACTCTCCGCCCGGGGTCTCACCTCAATCATGTCGATGAGGTTGGAGAAGTACTGCTGGCTGTCGATGCTGAGCGTGTTCTCCTCGTGCACCACGCGGTAGTGGATCACCTCCTTGCCGAAGCTCACACACAGCACGTAATCACCGGGGTGCCGGACAGACTCGCGCACCAGGAACAGCCCGTCCTCAGGGGGCTGCAGCTCCTGCACTGCCTCCAGCCCTGAGATCTTCCCGTGGAACCAGCTGAGGAGAGGGGCATTGGAGAGGGGGCTGAGCCAGGGCACTTCCCCCAGGGGCAGCAGCAAGATGGGGAAAGCAGAGCCCCTGCCAAAGCTCCACAGACCCCACTGCATGAAACCCCTCCTCATCAGGTCCATACAAGCTGGGTGGGCACAACTAGGGGTCTTTAAAGCCAGGTACTAGACCCAGCAAATCCCTCCATCGCAGGGCAGGGCTACGGGATGCTTTGTCCCCAGCTGCCCACCCAAAACATGAATGGGGGTAACACACTGGACTCATCTGCTGTTGCATCTCCCAGGGCTCAGCTGGGCCCCCCGCACCCCCCAGTCGCCCCAGCTGTACTCACGGCATCAGGCTGAGTTTGGGGTCGGCGCGGATGGCCCCACGCTCCCGCAGTGCATTGGCTGCCAGCAGCCCCTCCTGCCCCGTCTCATTGTGCCTGGCGCGGTACCAGCCTTTGCCCTGGGGATGAGAGGGTCTCAGAGCAAAGGAAGGAAGGGGGGATCCCTCTGGGAAGGGCGGGATCTGGCAGCTGAGCTGATGGCACCAGAGTGCCATTCTGGCCATGCCCTCTCAGCGCAGCGTGTATCTGAGCACCTGCAGGTCTCACCTCCACGGCCTCGATGATGGTGACCATGTCACCCTTGCGGAAGGCCAGCTCCCGGGGCTTGGGCTTGGTGTGGTCATGCTTGGTGACACACTGTGTCCCGGGGGGCCAGTGCTTCTGCAAGGAGAAGGCGGTGTCAGTAGGGACAGTGAGAGCAGGACCCCTCTGCTTCCTGCAGGCACCAGGGCCAGCCCCAAGGACCATCTGAAACCCTGGCTGGGGACCAGGGGCACTGGGCATGAGCCCTCCTCCACCCCACTTCGGTCCTGGGGACACAAGTCACCCCGGTGTCAGCTGGAATCGCTGGTGTCCCTATGCAGCCCCGCTCACCCCAGACATGGCCAACCATCAGCGCATCAGGGACTCCCTGTCCTCTCCTGCTGCCACCTGCAGAAGAAACCAAAGGGGCTGTGGAGGGTCGGGGCTGAGCTGGCTTGTCCCAGGTCACGGCTGCTCCCAGGCCACCACTGCTGTCCCACAGGCTCCCCTGGCCAGCACAGCTCCTGCCCCTCACGCAGCCTCGCACCACAGAATGGAGGAAAAGGCTTAGAGCAGGCTGCAAACCCTGCGGGTGCCAGCTGTGTCCTGGGGACACTCCTGTCCCACACATGGATGGGAGCAGGACCCAGCACTCCTGCTCTCTGCCTCTGCCACTAAAGAGGGGCCCCAGTTCCCACCAGCTCTGCTGGCACAGCAGGAGCCCAGCGCTACAGCTGTGGGGGAGTAATGTGGTTTTACCAGGAACTTGCTTTTTCACCTCCTCTTTCAGGAGCCACAAGAAGCACCAGCCATGGCCCTGTTAACGTATAATGCAGCAGGGCTAATGCGGGGGCTGGCTGGCAGCAGGGACACTGACAGGCAAGGCTGGGATGAGGTGGGACTGTCACATGCACTGTCTGTGGGATGATTGCACAATGTCTCTGTGCTCCCTTGACACCAACTGGTCATGCTGGGATGCATACGAAAACTTTACAATTTAAAATTGTGGGTCTTTTCCTCCTGGAGTCCTTCATCCCCACTGTCACCTCCTTGGGAGGATCATAGAATCAGGGAATGGTTTGGGTTGGGAGGGACCTTAAACCCCATCCCATTCCACCCCCTGCGACGTGCAGGGACACCTTCCACTGTCCCAGGCTGCTCCAAGCCCCAATGTCCAGCCTGGCCTTGGGCACTGCCAGGGATCCAGGGGCAGCCACAGCTGCTCTGGGCACCCTGTGCCAGGGCCTGCCCACCCTCCCAGGGAACAATTCCTTCCCAATATCCCATCCAGCCCTGCCCTCTGGCAGTGGAAGCCATTCCCTGTGTCCTGTCCCTCCAGCCCTTGTCCCCAGTCCCTCTCCAGCTCTCCTGGAGCCCCTTTAGGCCCTGCAAGGGGCTCTGAGCTCTCCCTGGAGCCTTCTCTTCTCCAGGTGAGCACCCTCAGCTCTCCCAGCCTGGCTCCAGAGCAGAGGGGCTCCAGCCTTCAGATCATCTCTGTGGCCTCCTCAGGACTCACTCCAGCAGCTCCACATCCTCCTGATGTTGGGGGTCTCAGAGCTGAAGGCAGCTGTGCAGGTGGGGTCTAATCAGAGCAGAGCAGAGCGGCAGAATCCCTCCTGCCCTGCTGCCCACGCTGTAGGATGAGCTCCTTGGAGCAGAGATGACTTTGCTCCATTCCTCCTTTGGAGGGTGAGTCACACTCACTCCTCTGCATCACTGGTGGTAAACTCGTGTCTGTGGCAGTGCAGATCCGAGGACTATCTGATTATGCCACTCCCTGTCCACAACAGCAAAACAGGGACAATTGCAGCTGCCACAAGGTTAATACCAGAAGGCAGCAGTTTTGTCTCTACCAGAAGCCATCATTAGCCAGCACTGCCATCCCCTCACCCCGCAGCCCAACCAGGGCACACAGATTGTCTTGGTGAAGTTGGGGATGCAAAGGCAGTCACTGTGTGCCTGTTCCCCAGCAGGCACAGCCAAAGGCTGACGTGACTGGGTGCAGCTCAGATCACTTCCACCATGGTGAAGACCTCTTGAACACACAGCTTCAAAACAGGGTCCACTCCATATCCCTGCCGTGTTACATCCTGGTCTGAGGAGGGACGTGCTGGCTGAGCCAGGAGGGCTGATGGCAGCTTTGACAACTGTCCTTCATTTTCTGCTGCTCCAGGACAGAAATTTCGGGTGAAAAGCAGCAACTGTCTGGTCAGTCCTGCCCCCATGTGCAGACAACAGGTGGTGCTGGGAAGGGACAGATCCTCCACTCGAGTACGAAAGGGAAGAGTTTCTCCTCTGCCCAGCTGGCCCTGGGGCTCGTGGTGCTGGACACGCACCCCGAGATGGACACCTGCCGCTGGCAGAGCCTGGACACCAGCCAGTGCCTCACCCGGGCACCAGCAGGGACGGCAGTGAATCACCTCCCTCCTGGTGACACTCACATGCCTTGTCCTAGAGCAGCTCTTTGTTCCCGGAGGTGTTTGATCCATGAGGTTCCCATCACTGGAATGAATGTTCCCACAAGCAGAGTGTGCAGGCAGAAAGCCTGAGGGGAGATATTTGCCCCCTTCTTTGTTTTGGCGCTGTTCTGTACTTTTATGGATTGATAAACCTGAGTAATTGCAAGGAGGCTGAGAAGCACAGAAACATGGTGGGGGTTGGTAGAGCTGTCCCGACCCTGGACTGGAGAGCTCAAGCTTATTCCCAGTGCTCAGAGTTACCCCGGCTGAGAAGGTGCCAGACCTGGCAGCACCGTGACAGGAGGGGACACCGCCCGCGGGCGCTGCACCTCTGGCTGCGGCACCTCTGCGCTGTGCCCCCTCCGGAACACCGACACCCAGCTGCACTACTGTCACTCGGACAAAGGGCAGCTACAGCTCCTCTGCTGGAAAACGGGTGACACCCGGGCATTCCCCCGCAGCCCCTCCCTGATGCCAGAGTGGACAGGAGGACACCTCATCTGCCCGCGGCACCTCTGGGACCTCGCTCTTACCTCTCAGCGGTGGCCATGTGCGGCTGGGGGCAGCGATGTCAGGGGAGGCTCACAGCTGAGCCTGGACATGGATTCCTGAACTCCTGGAGAGTCTCCTTCATACACAGAGCCAAGCTCTACGTTCAAGGGTAGCTCCCAGACAGAGCCAGGACCCAATTTCCTTATTCTCTGCTGGTGAGCTGTGATACAGCCTCTGGGCGGTCCCTGTGGCAGCACCGCCTGCGCCCTCCAACCTCCATCAGAAATGACTCATTATTTGACAACACTTAGAGCAACTTCTGCCCTTTGAGGGCACAGTTACACACCCTTGCCAGAAGGGAACTGGAACTCACCAGATCCTGTCCCCTGTGGCCCTGTGGGGGAATCAGTATCCGCCTGCAAACAGGGACAGTCTGGCCTGGCCAGAGCGGTGACCGTGGAGTCGGTGCCTGTGGTGGCAACAGCTCTCCAGGGGAGGCTGAGTCTCAGGAGAGGAAGAGCTGGCACCAGGGATCCCCAAGTGTAATCCTGTCTCAGCATCGACTCTGTGAGCAGCAGGGCAGGTTGATCCGGGAGCATGGCCACCCCTCCCTGTTCCACTGGGGGTGACAACCCAGAGGCATCGTGCGTTGGGACAGGCAGTGGCAGAGAGACCTTTAACTGAGCACCACTGTCAAAGAGAACTCGATTATCTGTATCCTGCAGCATCTGCAACGAGTTGGGAGGGAATAACTCCGTCTGCAGTTCATCATCCCAGCCAGAAAACCAGACACCACTTCTGCACTCATGTTCAGCATTTCCAATATTCTGAGCAAAATGGTGAAAAAGAAGAAAATGCAGTTGTAGGCAAACACCAGACTTCATTCAGGGGTCTTGGGATCTTTTTGGGTGTACTTTGAAAATAAATAAATAAAATAATGTTTAAGCCTTCAGAAAACACTGGCAATTCAAAGGCAAAGGCAGTGTAGAAGAAAACTAATCCAAACTAGCTGGTACTTTCAGCTCCTGGTTATATTTTTCCATCCACAAACAACTTCCCCAAGCCATTCAAGCCAGACTGTTCATAAAATTCTTGGGGCGGGTTTCCCCAGAAGCACTCCTTGCATTATTCCCCGTATTTGTAGGGATGGATCCTTAGAAACCTGGTCTGTTCAGCCTGGAGAAAAACACCTGAGTTCATCCTTACAGCCTGTGCTGCACTCCCAGGATCTGCACAAGGCCCCCTGTGACAAACAGAAATGTTTTGTACTTTAGGGTTTTGCCACATCCGGCCGTTGTTACAGACATGACCATGGGCTGAAGAACTCAGCATCACGCACAGGGAACCACCCCCTCAGATGTAATAAATGGGCTTTCCCTGTCCTGCTTCACAGCCAGCAGAGATTCCCACTTGCTTCTGCCTGAGCTGGTGCCCCCTTTACATCCTGGTACCTGCCACCCAGCCAGAGCCCGAGCCTTTAACACACAGAACCTCAGCACTGCCTTCTCCCTTCTCCGGTGCAGCACAGAATGCCCAGCTCAGTGGGTACAGCTGAACCACCACATGCCCGGGTCCCTCCAAAAGCTACAGAGCCGAAACATCGGGACTGTGCAAGTCCCTGGGTAAATGGGCAATAGTATGGGAATGTTTGTCTCAGGTTCTAGGCTGAGGCTTTGCCTACTTGCCAGTCTTCCTCCTGGCATCCTGCATTTGGGCCAGGGAGAGCAAGGCTCAACTTCCTATGGAGCCATTCCTGGCAAAAGGAAAGTTATCCAAAGGAGCAGAGTTTGGAGGTGGAGAGATGGGGCAACAATATTCATCAGGAACAGCACACATTTTGTACAGAAAAACCAACTCCTCTTATCTCAGCAAGATCTGGGCATAGGCAATCCGAAACCCACAGGCTCTTTTGCTAACCCCTTTCCACTTGGATGATACCATTGGATTCACCAGAAATGTACCTTCCAGCCTGAGGAGTCTGCCCTGCATTTCAAACCTTCAAAAAGGGAACCAGAAAATGGCAATAAGTCGTAAGAGCAGACATGTCTTTGACCTCCAATCTCCAGCATTTAAAGGGAATATCACTGAATTAAAACATGCTAAATTATGATAAAACATGTTTTATCACAGCAAAGATTTATATTTCCACCCAGAAATACAGAATCACAGAATCCCAGAATGGTTGGGGTTGGAAGAGACCTTGAATCTCATCCCCTTCTGAACCACTGCCATGGGCAGGGACACCTTCCACTGTCCCAGGCTGCTCCAAGCCCCAATGTCCAGCCTGGCCTTGGGCACTGCCAGGGATCCAGGGGCAGCCACAGCTGCTCTGGGCACCCTGTGCCAGGGCCTCACCAACCTCCCAGGGAACAATTCCTTCCCAATATCCCACCCAGCCCTGCCCTCTGGCAGTGGGAAGCCATTCCCTGTGTCCTGTCCCTCCATCCCTTGTCCCCAGTCCCTCTCCAGCTCTCCTGGAGCCCCTTTAGGCCCTGCAAGGGGCTCTGAGCTCTCCCTGGAGCCTTCTCCTCTCCAGGGGAGCACCCCCAGCTCTCCCAGGCTGGCTCCAGAGCAGAGGGGCTCCAGCCCTGGGAGCAGCTCCGTGGCCTCCTCTGGACTCACTCCAGCAGCTCCACGTCCTTCTGGTATTGGGGGCCACAGAGTTGGAGGCAGCTCTGGAGGTAATTGTTGGTTCATTTGGAGAGAGGATCATTTGAAAGGGTCTTTCACTCTGAATAAGCTTTAGGTGGTGCCTTAAGCTCACCCTTCTGTGAGTGGCTGTGCCCAGCACTGGTTCAGGTGCTCTTGTACACCTGCATCTTTCTCTCTGCATCACCAGAGCCAGACTGATGCCTCCAGGAGCAATTCGCCTCTGTCCCCAGCAGCCCCATCAAACAGTGTTGACAGAAAAGGTATTTTCCCTAAACCTGTGCAGAGCAAACAACAACGCCCAAATCTCTGCCCCAGCAAGAAAGCAGAGCCTGGGCATGCTCAAGGGACAAGTGGAAGATGCTCAGCTGCAGCTGAACACGCAACTTGGTGATACCCAGCCCCGATGTCAGGGCAGCTCTTTTATGGGGACACATCAGCCTTGGCTGCAGTGTCCATGCTGGCGTGTTGTGTCTGTCCGGGGGGGACGTGCAGCACTCAGACGCTTGTCCTACATCTGGTTCTTGGTTTTTTCAGGCATTTGTCACTTGCCCTGAACGGGGACTACTCCATCAGTCAAAATCTTTAGTATTTAGTATCATAACTTGACTCCCATTACTAGCAGCACTTGTGGCTTTTTTACAAAAAAATTTACTTCCTAATTTCTAATGAGGAAGGCTTTTTGAAGCGGATGTACCTTTTCATCCTCTTTTGATCTGACTAAGGTAAGGGTAGAAAATGCTCACGATATTTCAACACTTCCCAATCTTTCTGATTCACCAGTAACAGAGAATGATAACTGGATGGCAAAATGAAGATCACAATCAAGGCACAAGGTTATGGTAGCACTGAGTGTACAGGGGGACAGCACCAGCTCCAGGAGAGCTCAGAACATACTGCACTGGGTTAGTTCATACAGTGGTCATGTAGTGATGGGACAAGGGGAAAAGGTTTTAAACTGAAGGACGGTGGGTTTTGATGGGATATTAGGAAGAAATATTTTTGGTTATGAGGGTGTTGAGGCCCTGGGACAGGTTGCCCAGAGCAGCTGTGCCTGCCCCATCCCTGGAAACGTCCAAGGCCAGGCTGGATGGGGCTTGGAGCAACCTGGGACAGTGGAAGGTGTCCCTGTCCAGGGTGTGGAACTGGATGAGCTTTAAGGTCCCTTCCAGATCAAATCATTCTGCGATTCTGATTCTATAAAACAATGCATCGATGTAAATATCTATGAAAGCTTTGAAATACATCCCTCTCCAAATATATATTTTTGTATGGCTTATGACATTTATCCTAGAATATTTAAACAGAACCTTCTTTACACCCCCCAGAAATGTACTTAAAGAAGAAACAGCTTCATTTGACAATAAACAAGACAGAAATAATGTTCTTCAGTAAATTCTAAGAAGCCATTCAAAATACTCCAAAAAGCCTGAAGGAATGTGAAGAGTGATTGGAAACTGAACTTTAAATGAAGAATCCCAGTGTTCCACAATGGTTTCTGTTAGGAGGGACCTTAAAGATTATCCAGTCCCCCCCCCTGCCATGGGCAGGGACACCTTCCACTAGACCACATTGCTCCAAGACCTGTCCAACCTGGCCTTGAGCACTCTCAGGGATCCAGGGGCAGCCACAGCTGCTCTGGGCAACCTGGGTGGCCAAGAATTCCTTCCCATCTAGCCCTGCCCTCTGGCAGTGGAAGCCATTCCCCCATGTCCTGTGACTCCAGGCCCTTGTGCAAAGTCCCTCTCCAGCTCTCTTGGAGCCCCTTTAGGCACCGGAAGGGGCTCTGAGCTCTCCCCAGAACCTTCCTTTCCCCAGGCTGAACACCCCCAGCTCTCCCAGCCTTCAACAAGTACATGGCAATTCTCTTACTGTCTGGTGGTGTCACATCCAACAACCAAAGTCTCCAGCTCTGGTTGTCTCCATTGCACTCTTTTTCCAGGTACCACTATGACAGCACCAAAGCCACATTACAGCTCGGTCAACTTTGTTCAAAAACACTGAGAAGGAAGTGTCTCCATATGTCTGCACCACGCTGTACACTGCCACTCCCAAACAGCAGCCCCTGAAGCCCTGGATCCCTGCTCCGAAGGGTGGGGGAAAACCCCAAACCCACACAGCAAAACCTGGCAGCTTCAGGCACTTCAGGCCAGAGGGCAGAAATCTAAAGTGATAAAATGTTTAAAGGATACACATGATACCAGAGCGTGGGTGGGATGTATTTCTTTTTTTTCTTTAATATATCTCTCTATATGTTTTGCTGTGGGAAGAGTTTCTTCTAGAGCAAAGAGTGGGAGGCAAGGAAACATAACAGAAGGAAAGGAACTGTTGCTACAGGCAACTCAACTCTTACACAACGGTGCAATTTCTGTACTGATTATGGAATCACAGAGTCACAGAATCATAAAGGTGGGAAAAGACCTCCAGGATCATCAAGTCCAACCATCAGCCCAGCACCACCTCCATGTTCACCACTAACCCATGTCCCCAAGTGCCACAGCCACACGTTGTTCGAACACTTCCAGGGACAGTGACTCCACCACTGCCCTGGGCAGCCTGTGCCAGTGCCTGACCACCATTTCCATGAAGAAGTTTTCCCCTATACCCAACCCAGACTCCCCTGCTGCAACTTGAGGCCGTTTTCTCTTGTCCTGTCATTTGTTACCTGGGAAAGAGACTGACCCCCACCTCGCTTCACTGTCCCATCAGGGGTTGTACAATGTTGGAGAATTATAATACAACAAAACTACCTGCAATGGACTATTTAAAATGCAAGATATCAAACTAACCTAGGACTTCTCTACAGACAAAATTTGCAATCATATGAGCATTATTTCATACACATAATATGATTACTATGCAGCATCTCTTGTTTGTAATTTGTCCACCTCCTTCACCCTCTGCTGTTCTACCTGTCTCTCTTCTTTTTACTTTGTGCATTAAATTATTCTTTTGAGATTTCAAGTCCCCTGATTATGTTTTTTCCCCTCGAAGCCAGCATTTTTAAACCACACCAGGAGAAGAAGGAGATAAAATGGTGACAACCCAACTGAAATGAAGGCAGCTATCTGGAGGAAATACACAGAAATCTGCAGTTCTTCCCACACACTATGGAAGGTGGAATTTTAAGTTATTTAGAAGTTCATCACCACCACTACACAGAAATTAAGCTTATATTGCAAAACCTCACCTAAAGCTCCTTTGAAAATATGAAACCAAGAATTTGGTGTCCAAGCTGAAGCCTTCTTCATCAACCTTCTGCCCTGAGCCACAGAGGTTTCAGGCAAGATTGGCTACTGCAATTTTAATTTAATCTCAAACTGGGTTCTCTTTCATCATATTTAACTTGAGTAACTGTAGGTTTTTAATGTTTGCTTATTTTGTATTGATCAAGAAAGTCAACGCTGTCATTGCACAGTCAAGAAAATTACAACTGTTAATGAAAAAAAGTAATTACACGTAAATGACCTTTCCTGCTGTGTATCAAACCAAGAACGACTGAGCAAGCAGGATGGGAGAAGGCTTGAGTCACACACAAGTACAATTTTATGTGCTACAATAAATTCTGTGGTTTTCCACATAGGCAATAAAAAATGGGACAGACGAGTCAATGGCACATAGAAACACTGAGGACAAGCAGCATTTCATTTATAGGCAGTGGGACTCTCGTTTGGTGGGACACCCCAACCTCTCACTGTCAGTGTGGAGAACCAAATTAACCAGGACCCTGATGTCAGGGGGTTGGGATGGATCTCAGGGAAAGGTTCTTCCCCCCGAGGGTGCTGGCACTGCCCAGGCTCCCCAGGGAATGGGCCCGGCCCCGAGGCTGCCAGAGCTCCAGGAGCGTTTGGACACCACTCCCAGGGGTGCCCAGGGTGGGGTTGTTGGGGTGTCTGGGCAGGGCCAGGGGTGGACTGATGGTCCTTGTGGGTTCATTCCAACACAGGATTATCTATGGTTCTATGCTCCTCTCACTTTGATGAATCCCTTTACTTAAATCTAAGCAACATCAACACAATTTCTGGTTCAACCAATGATACAAGTACAATAATAAATAAAATGTTGTCCACATCTCTCAGTAGGTTAAAAGTGTTAATTGCAGTGAGAATCTTCAGTATCCCACTGTCTGGGACATTCAGCAGACTGGTATTAACTGGTCTTCTCTACCTGTGCATCATTTCATTACAGGTTCACTGAATCCCAGAATGGGTTGGGTTGGGAGGGACCTTAAAGCCCATCCCATTCTACCTCCTGCCATGGGCAAGGACACCTTCCACTGTCCCAGGGTGCTCCAAGCCCCATCCAGCCTGGCCTTGGACACTTCCAGGGATACAGGGGCAGCCTCAGCTGCTCTGGGCACCCTGTGCCAGGGCCTCCCCACCCTCACAGGGAAGAATTTCTTCTACAGTAAAGAGTTCCTGGCAGCTTACAGTCTCTAAAGTATCCAACTTACCTTCCTGACAGGGATCTTGCAGTCCAGGTTCATCTGTCAATGCAAGAGGTGAGAAAGGAAACCCATCACAAAAATAAATATATTGCAGTCAGATTTTTAACAGCAAACATCAGCAGGCAAAGAATTAAAAACATGTTCAAAAACTATGTAAATAATTCTGGAATCTTGCTTTACCTGAAGTAAGAAAATGTGAGAAGCTGATCAACTGAGCTTTAGATTCTCTGGAATGAGCCCACAGTTACAGCATCTGAGACTTCCCTTAAAAGCTTTTCTATAAATAACAACTGTGAGTGTTCCGAAAAGCAACATGAGCTTTGTAGAAGTCAAGTGGGAGTGCCTGGAGCTGGAAATACAGTTCTGACAAATCCATAGAATCACAGAATACCAGAATGGTTGGGGTTGGAAGGGATCTTAAAGCTCATTTTATTCCACGCCCCTGGGCAGGGACCCCTTCCACTGTCCCAGGCTGCTCCAAGCCCCAATGTCCAGCCTGGACTTGGGCACTGCCAGGGATCCAGGGGCAGCCACAGCTGCTCTGGGCACCCTGTGCCAGGGCCTGCCCACCCTCCCAGGGAACAATCCCTTCCCAATATCCCATCTAACCCTGTCCTCTGGCAGTGGGAAGCCATTCCCTGTGTCCTGTCCCTCCAGGCCCTTGTCTAAACTTCCTCTCCAGCTCTCCTGGAGCCCCTTTAGGCATTGGAAGGGGCTCTGAGGTGTCTGAGAATCCTTCTTTTAAATCCTTGTTTACAAAAAGTCCCATTGTCTGTGGAGAGGATTAAAGTGACATGATAGAAGTAAAAAACTAGACAAGCATTCTTGCCCTTTAACCAAATCTTGCTCCTTCTCTGGGCATTTGCCCTTTCTTGGGACTCTACCTTGGGGTTTGCAGCACTTTGAAATTAATTACGAGACTGCTTTGTCACAGGTTGCCAAACTACCAGGAACGTATCCACTTTTGTGGGAGTTTTGATTATATAAATAGCCAAGCAAGAAATTATATTTACTCTTTTATCACCAAAATGCACACACCCCCAACAAATCAACCCTTCAATCTGACCTTGGTGGCAGAGCTTCCTTGGGATGAACACCAGGAGAATGAAGAGCTGATTTCGAGCCCCTTTCTAAAAATGTTAATGATCTCAGACAACCAAGTGCATGCGGGATTTTACAGCTGCCTTGTAATCTTAACTGCAGTAATCATACAATAAATTCTCCCTCAAAAGCACACCAAGAGCTGAATATATCACCTCTGTCACTGAGACCGAGTCTTTAGGGGTCTCCATGGGTATTTCTGTTCTTTACTGGCACTTCCCCATCACTCACCTGCTGCAGTTTGATGGCTGTGTGCAAGAGGAGAAGTTTTTTCGCCACCTCCTGTCACATCTTTTATTTGGGTGTAGGATTCTGGCATTATTCTCTGAATACTAAACACGAACCCATTGCAGCTGCACTCAGAGCTTACAGGGAAGTCGGATATTTTAACCTTCACCATTTCCAATCTGAGACACAGAGCACATCCTTCAGGATAACTAACCATGACATTAACAGCAGGAATTTCTCATCAGAATGTATTTTCTCAAGGTTTACATACTTATGCCTTAATAAAGTGTTGCCACCCTGTTGAGTAACAGTGATTTTAAAAGCTCCCAGCCACGTTACATCGCAATTCAAGACAGGAAGGAAATGCAACATCCATTGAAGCTGCAAAGGGCTCTAGAAAGAGCGAATTGAAAACCCCGCAGAGAAATTTAACTGGAGCACAATTCACTCACATACATTGACAAGGTTTGTCACCATGATGGACATGTCTTCATTTTAAAGCTTATAGGAAGTAGCAATCATTTAGCACAGAATTTCTTAAAGCAGATTTTTTTGAGTCCATTGTGCACTCAGGTATATTCTCTTGAAGATTATCACCCCTTCCTGGTGCCAGTCAATCACCTGCCTGTGATATCAAGGGCATTTTCCAGGCATAAATAATACTTACATTTGGGTTTTTTTCCTCTTTATCTGATCCTGCTTATAGTAAGAATGGGAAGAACAAAACCTGATCACACTGAAAATGAAGACTTAATTTAGATTTCAAATCTTAATGTATGATTTAATAAGTAAAAGCAAAGTAACATTTTCAGGAATTTACAAAATAATAGCAATGTAAATAATATAAATGTGTCATCGTCTATCCCAGCACTGAAAACAGTGTTTGCACATAGAAAAAAAAAAGCCTGACTAATACAAAACCCTACATGAAAGCCCATAAATGTATATTTGAAAAATCAGAGTAAGGTGATTATGCACAAAATAAACCAGCATGGCATAAGTTCAACAGCTTGATCAAGCATTGTTGAAAAATAATGTTGTACAAGTTAAAAATCATTATGAATGTGTCTGAAATCAAAAGCCTCACACAGCAATTTGTCCCGCAAGGAAAGTGTCAACCTCTCCTACTCAGTCCTGTGTAGCAGGTTTGATTCAGTAACCAGGCAGGAACACCAATTAGTGTTGTGGTTTAGTTCACTTATTTGTTTTTGTGAGATATGAATTAGGAGAAAACGACAAAGCAGGCTCAGAAACTTTAAAGAGTATAAAGATAGTTTATTATTAGTAGGTAGGATTAAAAGAAAAAGAAACACTAAGAAAATAACGAAAGAAAACCCCTTCCCCTCTTTCTCCATCACTTTCTCCTGCATCCAGCTTGCACAAAGGATAACAAAGATGGAATTTTTGTTCAGTATTAGAGTACTTAACAAGTCTTCCCAAACTCAGGGAAAAAAGGAGTTCTTCTCTTTGTTCTACTGTGGTTTCCAAACTGCTACTTGCAAAAGTCCTGCCTGCCCGGAAACAGTCTATTGCAATGAAAACATACTAATCTCTCCCATACAAATATTACAGTCTTTTCATACTGCAGTCATGGACCAAACATAGGGTGTTCTCATTTTAAGGATAAGTAAATTCCAGCCTGAATTTCACAACTCTGCTCTTCACAAAAATCTCTAAAAAACTCTTTTGTCCTGGGATGACTGTTTTAAACTAAACATACAGCTCCAGTTACCTGGTGTGGGTCACTTTTCTTTTTCCGCAGGCTGCTTACAGAATTCTCAATCTCCCCATATCCTTTAAATGGATTAAAGAGAAAAGAACAGTTTATGATATTACAGTTCCACCACAGTCATGTAAAGAGTTGATTTGAGCCCCCCGCCATACACGTGACTCCACCCTCTTCTTCCTGCCGCCATCTTTCGCTCCGTTCAGCACAAACCACCCCCTTCTTCTCCCTCTGACCTCAATGCCATGTTAAACAGCTTACTCTCGTTGGGTTGCATCTTGGAGAAAAAACCCCTTTCCTCTGACGCTGCCAGCTATTTGATGATTTCCTCAGTCTGAGAAAACTGGAACTCGGCTCCCGCCAGGTCTGGGTGGGGCCCCGTGGAGTGGGGGAAGGGAAAGCCTCTCCCGGGTCTCAGAAACCGCTCCAGTGGTCTCGGCGGCGCAGCCCCCAGGCGTCCCTCAGCTGCCTGGGGAATCCTGAGGGAGGTCTCCCGCGGCATTCCAGGGACCGTACCCTGGAGCCGAGGTGGGGAGGGGAGGCTCAGCCCGGCTCCCGAAGGCCAGCCCAGAGCCATTCCCCCCTCTCCTCCTCCTGCAGCAAGATGGAATGCAAGAGAGAGTTCCCGCGCCTCCAGCAGGTTTAAATATGCAAAATCAGAAAAATGCAATTGGATCGAGAAACTGTCAATCAACTTCAGCTCCAACCCACAACATCCTGTCAAACAGGATGTACACCCAGCAACCCTCAAGGTACACTTTCAGAGACAGTTGTAGTCTACTTTGGTTTTGTCACCTTCTCTTTCACAAGCTTGCTGCTTCTTTCCTCTATTTTTAGCAGTTTGTGAATGAAGCAAACTGGCTCAGTAGCCCAATTCTTAGCTATTTAGGAAGACATCCTTAATAGCACTTAAGTTAAAAATCCTTCATACTACTGTCAGCTGTTTTTTCCTATGAAATCTTACCCAATTTGTTCTATTCCATTGATGCCATAATGATTTTTTGCCTTTTCTTTTATACCTCTTTTGTATGCCTTTGTGGCCTTTTGTATTCTTGGTGTTTCTTTTTAGCCTACATTCCTAGACTTAACGTTTTGTTGAGTTAGGAGACTAAACATCTTGGAGGCCTCAGACACCAAGGTCCTCTCTGGAACACATTTTGTAAACTAAAAGATAGGTCTGTCCAGGGGAGGGTCCCTTGGGAGGGGGGTTCACTTGGCCTCACTCATTGGGGAATCTTTGATAGATATGCTGATTTGTAAGACCTATAATTCTATACCCGATCTATCATGGGTGTGCATTTTGGGGTGGGTATTTCGATGTGCATTTTCTGTGTTCCACCTGGACGGAGTGCACCAGGAATCCTTGAAATAAATACTGAGGTAAAAACCCCTTTTGCCCTTCTAACCGTGTTTGGCTCTGATTTTAAGAACAGGGATCAAGGCATCACCATCTCATTAGAGCAATTATTAGAGCAGCTGGCAGTGGTGGATTAAATTTATTACTGACATTTGCACCTCTAACCCAACACTGAAGCAATGCCTTTGCTAAAAGATTTGCTTTGTTAAGCAAAAGCTTCTGCTTGAGCACCTGGCTGGCACTCAGCCTCCCCAGTGTCCAACAGGTAATGCTCAAAATGCACACCTGGCAAAGTTAGAATCTCTGCAAAAATGGGCTGGGAAGGTGGGTCTGTGGAAACCTCATGAAGTTCAAAAAGCCCAAGTGCAACTCCTGCACCTGGGACAGGGCAATCGCAAGCACAAACCCAGGCTGTGGGAGTAGCCCTGGGGAGGATTCGGGGCTGTTGGTGGGCAAGAAATTCAACCTGCCCTGGCCATGGGGCCATATCCCCAGAAACTCCCCCCCTGTGCTGAACTCTGAGTGTGGGCAGCAGGGGAGGGGGGATTCTGCCCCTCTGCCCCGCTCAGGTGAGACCCCACCTGCAGAGCTGCCCCAGCCCTGGGGAACAACATCAGCAGGACATGGAGCTGCTGGAGCCAGTCCAGAGGAGGCCACGGAGCTGCTCCCAGGGCTGGAGCCCCTCTGCTCTGGAGCCAGGCTGGGAGAGCTGGGGGTGCTCCCCTGGAGAGGAGAAGGCTCCAGGGAGAGCTCAGAGCCCCTTGCAGGGCTCCTAAAGGGGCTCCAGGAGAGCTGGAGAGGGACTGGGGACAAGGGCTGGAGGGACAGGACACAGGGAATGGCTTCCACTGCCAGAGGGCAGGGCTGGGTGGGATATTGGGAAGGAATTGTTCCCTGGGAGGTTGGTGAGGCCCTGGCACAGGGTGCCCAGAGCAGCTGTGGCTGCCCCTGGATCCCTGGCAGTGTCCAAGGCCAGGCTAGACATTGGGGCTTGGAGCAGCCTGGGACAGTGGAAGGTGTCCCTGCCCAGGGGTGTGGAATAAGATGAGATTTAAGATCCCTTCCAACCCAAACCATTCCTTGATTCCAAGTTTTTCCAATGATAAGAAGTCTTTCAAATCAAAAGGCAATTCAAGACTCTCCTAGAACCTTTGTGCGGTGCAAATACAAACTTAATTGTAAATATTTCTTTGATTATGGTTATTTCAACTACAAAGCTGTAGTTAGGCCTGAGAGATTTTAAGCTTTTTATCATAAGCTGACATGAATGTCTCCATGATACATCAGATGCTTTCAATACTGCAGAACATTTCTGAATAGGTTATAGCTTACACCACTTCCTCCACCCTTAGCATCCCTTCTCTGTGCAGTTCTCAGGATCAGCTGCTGCTAAACTTCTGTTCATGCCACATTTCCAGGTTCAGCATAGAACAGTAACTGCTGAGTAACTTCAGATGCTCAGCTGGTCCCACAGACAAACAGACCTGTCACAGCCTCTCTGAGAGTGAAGAGTAAGTACTGGCACCCTCCTGTAAGTACTCTGGGATAGAAGTAGACATTGGGAAAAACTCTAGTAAAGACAACTGAATGACCACACTTGTGATCATATGCATGATCTTCTTTCCAGGTGTCTTGGTTTGAAAGACAGGTGTCTGCTAAGGAGGGCAAGAGCCTCCCATGGAATGGAAAAATGCAACCCCCTTCCCTCCGAATTATTATAATTTTGAAATTAAGGGGCTTTCAGGCAAAGATATGAGGAATAGGAATAACAGTTCTTTACTAATATGTAATATATATATATAAATAAACCAAGGCAAACAACCAACAATAACTATGGCAATAAC
>VZRO01004065.1:253134-275462 GCA_013397915.1 Daphoenositta chrysoptera | reverse complement strand
TGCGACAGCCGCTCCAGTGAGCAGGCTCTACTCACGGCAGAAGAATGCAAAAGCGATGAATTCCCTCCACCATGAGAGCAGCTCCTCTCACCTCCGATGCCAGAAGAACAAGAGAGCTAGGGGCCCAGGGGCCCCACCCAACTGCCTTTTACCCAGTTCAAATCTCGCAGCATCTCTGCCCTACATGAGAAAAAAATCTCAGGTAAAAGAGACTAGCCAATTGTATGGGGAAAATTCTTTCAGAGAAAAAGAAAAACAAAAGGAGAAATTCCAAAAACCCCAACACCAGGCCACATGAAACATTTGACAATTCTTGTGCTCAGACATTTTCAAAGCCAGAACTCAGAGTAGACATGAAGTACAATGTCCAAAGATGAGCAAACACTTGGAGCAGAAGGTTTTTAGAGACATCGACAAAAACAGTTGTGCTGATACAGCACAGCCTGGTTTTTGGTAGCAGTGGGGAGCCACATATCTGGCTTCTCACAGAACTGTGAGAAGCTGCTGGAAGCTTCCACCATAGCCAACAGAGCCAATCTCTGATGGCTGTGAAGATGGACATGCTGCTGTCCCAATTAGAGAGGTTGGTAATGCCTCTGTGCTGACATATTTAAGAAGGAAATCAAAACAGCATATGGGCAGTTTTTCCCAAGGGGTGGCGACGCGCTGCTGCTGGAGGCGATCCTAGTGGTGCCGCACGCAGCCACCGTGGCCACCGCCATCTCGGTGTGGCCCGCGGTGAGCGTTGCCTTCCTGGCCACCCTTAGCCAGCTGTGCTGCAGTTAAAAGGGGAGGGACAGCAGCGGTGGCCTCTCCTTTTCAGTGCCCCACAGGAAGAGAGGCATTGAATGGGACATATGCGGCAGCCACGACTGTGCACGCAGTGGTGGCCAGGCTGTGTGGCTGGCAGCAGAAACATGGTGAGCGATTCCCCAACTCAGAACCTAGACGATCTCAGCTTCCTGGTGCTGCGAGATGCTGCAAGAATCTTTGAATTAGTGAAACTGATTGACAGTGATACCTACAAGAAGCAATTTTTCTCCTAGTTGGAGAAAGAAGAGGAAGTGAGAACATGTGGAGAAAGACAACATGGCGGCACCAAGGTCATGGGAAAGAAAGAGGGGGAGGAGGTGTTCCAAGCATCCGAGTCGAAATTTGTCCACAAGCTGTGATGAAGACTATAGTAAAACAAACTGTCCCTCTGTAATCCATGAAGTCCATGGGGAGTGCAGAAATCCACTTGCAGCCCGCAGAAAAGGTGCCCACACTGGAGCAAGTGGTGGCCAGAAAAAGCTGGAATCCAGTGAGAGACCTGAAGAAAGAGAGAGGGCCCCTACTTCCAAAAATAGAGAAAGAGGCCTTGCTTCCGAACTAGAGCAGCCTATCCTTAGAAAACGGCACCCCATGAACCAGTGACCCACATCACAGCAGTTCTGGGAGAATTGTTTTGCCCGTGGGAGGGACTCACGGCATAACAGAAAAGAGACTCCTCTCCTCGAGCGAACTGAGAAAGATCTCGGGTAACGAACGCACCGAACCACCCCTCCACCCCGCCACGCCCTATCTCCCTCCACTGTTGGTAGGAAAGAGGGAGGGGCTGGGAAGAAAAATGTGTTTTAAAGGCTTATGTTACTTCTCATTATCCTCCTCTGACTCTATTAATAATAAATTCACTTTATACCTGTTTTGCTCTTAGAATATTTTCTCCTAATCCTTATCTCAACTCATGAGCCCTTCGTTTTTTTCCCCTCCTCTGCTCACCTACAGCAGAGGAGAGTGAGTGAACAGTTTTCATAGGTGCCTAGTGTTTTAACCAGTGTCAAACCACCACAATAGTCAAAACCAATTGTGGAATAATTTTCAGGAATATTTTAAGAAATAACACTTGAGGTTTGATTGTGCTCTGCTTAAGTTGTTGGGTTTTTCTGAAGTAATAACATTATTTCCTTGTTAACTGTAACATCAGCCTGACTTTTGAGAAAAACGTTATGGAAAAGCTTTGTGAAATGGTTTGGTTTCATAGCATAGATGACAACTCCGAGCTAGGAATTTTTGGCAAAGCTAAACAACCCACTTAGATCACATGAGGTTATCCCAAGAGCTCGTTTACTGCTGTGAACTGACTTAAAGCATATACTTCTATGACAGTTTTTATTTCAGAAATGTTTCTGAAAGAGCTTGTCCTTGATGTACATTCTTCTAAAACATAAACAGGCTCTGTGGTGTTCATAACCCTACAAACATGTCCCATCTCCCGAGGCTCCCCGGATACGCATCGCACCTGCTCCTGTGAGCCACAGAGCAGACACCACAGAGCCCACATTGACGTGGTTTGCATCCTGCAGGGCTCCTGTTTCCTCAGCTTCCTGCCTGCTGAACAACGCCTTTCTTGTTGCACTTTTGTCATTCTAAGTGCCCCTGGTACAACAGGGCAACATATTCATTTCCCTTTCAATGAAACTACTGTTTTTCTATTAAACATCGTGTACTCTGAACATAAATGGAAAATTTTCTGAACCACTCAGATTAAAAACTAAAACACACCCTTTGGAGTCACATTCAAACTTGCAATGTATAAAAAAGCTCACAAGCACTGGATGTTTGATGAGTTTCTCCTTCACTGCCACACACTGCTGTGTCCCAAAAGCAGGGCTCTGTCACCCCGTGTGCAAGAGCTAACCCGCACACCGAGTCAGGATACTGGGTTTTATCACCATTCTGCAGAACAGGGTGCCAGGCCCCTCACAATGCTGGCACACCTGGGGAACAAGCACAGGCTTGTATACAAAAAGGTTAACAGAAAAATGACACAGAAACAGATGGTTGGTCACTCACACTTCCATCATGTAATTCCTAATATGTATCTGGTGTCTTGATCCAGCTCATTACAGCCTCATTCACACAGATGAATTTCCCTGAGGGGCTGTTTTTATAATAATCTAAGGTAACTTCAGGCTGTATTTTCATCCTATCAGCTACCACCAAGTTATTATTTAACCTTACACTCGACTACAGTTTCTGCATGAATCTGTTTGAACAATTGTCAACAAACTAGGGATTTCTGATGTTCTGTTCCTGGGGGCTCCATTGCTCTGGACCCTGTTCTCATGGTGTCATGTTGCTGTGAACTTTCTGTGAATTTTAAAAATTTCATCTGACATCACTACTGCAAGAATTCACACAGAACCTGTTCATTTTAGGCTTCTTATACAACCAGTCCAGTCTTGGCTGCAAGATTTACATGCAGCATGGACTGAGTGGGTCCCCTCCCACTCAAAAGATCCCAGAATTCTATGATTCTTTATGTCAAAACATACCTATGTGATCAGCTCTTTGCTGCCTGCAGAGCACACCTGAGGTAGCTGCTTTAGATCCAGGTGACAACATTGTTGGCACATGTGCTTGGTTGGATGCACTGACCTCACCAAGTATGAAGAACTAAAGACCATTTTGCCTCAAGCTGTTTGTCATTTAAGTTTTCAGTAAGGGACAGACTGAGCACCACAACAAGCGCAGAGCAAAGTTCAAAGAGGCCTGGCAGTTACAGGTACATCACGTACTTGCTCTGAAAAATGTGCAGTTTTAGATGTGGTAACTCCTGGTTTAAGCACTCATGAGGTGTTGCAGCTCTTTGCAAGCATCCCTTTGAGGAATAGCTCTCTTTTGTGCCACCACAACCACTACGCTGTCACTCAGGTAGCAAATGGGGACAGTCACACAGGTCAGGGGAAAATCCCCCCTTGAGTTCTGTGTCTCTCAGTCAGCTGAGCTCCCTCCACACATCCCTCCAAAGGGGTGGCTGGCCCTGGTACCAGGCATTAATGGACTCATCAATAACCAGCTGCTGGACTGAAGGCATCCCAGAAGATGTGTTCCCACATTTTCATATAAATTAAGTTAGGAAAGAGATGTTTAGCATGTCAATACACATTTCCTCTTAAAACAGAAGGAGGTTATTTAACAAAAAATCGTAAGAATTTAGGTGAAAAAATAAAAGCTGTATAACTGTAAGTTCTGAAACAGCACATAATCATTCCATGAAACTACATCTATCATAGAAATATTTGCATTTTACCTGGACAAGAAAGTTTTTCTCATTACTAAAAATAAATCTCAGAGGAAAAGAGAAATGTGAGCCAGTTTTTAGCACTTCTTGTTTCCTCACCAGGACAAATACAGCAAATTTAGTCACAAATATACTGCTTATTGTCTCATTGTTTCAATATATACATATTGAGGAAGGTATTTTTAGAGTCCGTCAAAGACTGTGCCTATTGAAACCTTCCCCTCCCTGCCCGCCCTATCAAAAATAAATCAGTGATGGAGTAAGATAAAATACATCACACCTTCAAAAATGTGAAATGCTAATTCTGTAATGGTTTAATTTCTCAGATTCAGTGCTACAGGAATATCACCTATTCTATCATAATTTCAAGAAATTCAAGTTCACAGTTCATCTCACCATATTCTCTCAACAAATAGATAAGGAAAAATACTGCTTATACATTCAAGGTACTTCAAATCCTGTTTGGAGACATGATTATCACAGAATCATAGAATCATGGATGGTTTGGATTGGTAGGGACCTTAAAGCCCATCCAGTTCCATGCCATGCCACCGGCAGGGTCACCTTCCATTAGACCAAGTTGCTCCAAGTCCCGTCCAGCAGATTTACTGCAGAATGTGCATTAAACACAACCTATTTATGACAACTGAACTTCTGACAAGAAGCAGATGTTTGAGCAAGAAGGTTGTAATTTCACACTCAATAAATTATTTTTCTCTTTACATTGATAGAGGCTTCTCCAGAAGAGCCTCTGGGCAGGAAGCTCATCCCCTTCCGCCACCAAAGGAAGTTCTTGTTTGAAGTGTCTAATTTGAGAAGTAACTGCCTGTACCGCAAGAACTTTCAGATAAAACATAGTGTTGGGGTTTTAAAAAGGGGTTCTCAGGTTTTGGTTTCTTTTCCTTTTTCTCTTAAAGAATTTTTCCCCATACGTGTTGCTAGGAAACAAATTGCTGAGTACTTAAGAGAGACAAAAGACCTGGCCAGAGGGACAGGTCCAGGTGGCTGCTCTCTTTTTTACCTGGGATGTTATCGTGAAAAGCGAGAGGCCACGGGATTTGAACTGAATAAAAGACGGGAGATAGGATCTCTCAGGCTCTTGCTCTTCCAGCATCAGAGAGGAGCTGCTCTCCTGGTTTGGGGAATTCATCACTTTCGCGCTCTTGCTGCCGGAAAGTCCTGGGATTCCAAGCCTGCCTTTTTCCTGCCCCGCAGGGAGCCGGGCGGCCCCTCCGCCGTTCCTCTGCCGCTGCTTCGCTGCCCTGCACCAACACCCCTGCCTGCCGAGACCTCCTGGGGCTCCCGCTGCAGCTCCAGAGCTTCATACATCTCGCCTGCCACCCGGGATTGTTCATCCCTGCTGCTCCAGCCTGCTGTTCCCGATCGGCTGCCTCAGGGAGGTTTGTGAAGCTTTTCCCTTCCCTCCCTTCCTGGCCCAGCCCGGCCGCCATCGCCGCGTGCTCCCCGCGCTCGCTCCGGAGCGCCCCCTGCAGCCGCGGGGGAACCATCGCACCCGCCCTGCTCCCCGGAGCCGCCAGCGCCCCTGCCGGCCGTGAGCGGAACTGCACCCAAGGGAAAGGGCCTGACAGGCGAGAGAGGCTGGCACTGGGTTCTGGTTCTGTTTGGGGTTATTGCCATAGTTATTGTTGGTTGTTTGCCTTGTTTTATATATATATGTATTAGTAAAGAGCTGTTATTCCTATTCCTCATATCTTTGCCTGAAAGCCCTTAATTTCGAAATTATAATAATTTGGAGGGAAGGGGGTTGCGTTCTCCATTCCAGGGTAGGCTCTTGCCTTCCTTAACAGACACCTGTCTTCTCAAACCAAGACACATAGACATGCAGAAGCCATGGATGCTGGATTCCAGTAGCAGTGGTCCTGCTTACTCTTCATAGTTGCTCACAGATATTTGTTTTTCATAACTAATTATCCTGAATACAGAATCCCAACAGAAGAACAGAAAAAAGAGGAATAAAACAGACTGTAGTAAAAGATAGTCGTTTTTGTTTGATTGACAGTAGACAATTCATAAATCCAATTTCTTATACTGCCTCAAATACTGCATAATTGTTTATAGAAAAATACCAACGGACATCTTTGTGGTGTTAGAAGGGAATGGGTTGGGAGCAGGAACAGGTAATTGTGCTCACTCCAGGGGAGCTCAGCTGGGGGTGCAGGAGTCACTGACAGCAACGCTGGGGAAGAAGGTACTTTGATTCCCATACGAGGTCCATTCCATTTCCAAATGGTTCCCAGTTTGAGTGAACCCAAAATTAGATTATGTTGCAAACTTCTAAAGCAAGATACCTCATTAAAACTTACACAATCCAATGTTCTTGCCAGCATGACAGGTACCAATTCAAAATAGCTAATTTTGCAATGGGGAAAAAAAAAAGTAACACTTGTTAATTTTGACTCTCTAGAAATAATAAGGTCTGGAACACTGATAAAAAAGAAACATATCATCTCAGCATTCAAAGGAAGCAGTTGAGGTGCTGAAGTCCAGAAGCACTTCTGACATTTACTAGAGAGTCAAAGCTGATTCCTTAATTCATTATCACCTGTTACCTCTGGCAATGCCTAGCGATAATTATTAAGGTCTGAAACACATCGTATTAGTGAAAAAAGCCCATCTCTCAAAAACGGAGGTCTGAGATCAATCCCACATACAACAACTCCTTTAGTTACTTCAGTCGAGGGTGGGGATTGTCCTGCTCTGCTCTGCACTGGGACAACCTCACCTCCAGTGCTGGGAGCACTTTGGGCACCACAAGGTCAGAAGGAACCAAAGCTGTTGGAGAGTGCCCAAAGGAGGGACACGGAGCTGGGGAATGGGCTGAGGAGCGGCTGAGGGCACTTGGCTCGTTCAGCCGGAGCAGAGGAGGCTGAGGGGAGGCTCCTCGGGGGCTGCAGCTCCTCCCGAGGGGAGGCGGAGGGGCAGGGGCTGAGCTCTGCTCTGGGACAGGGACAGGAGCCCAGGAACGGCTGGAGCTGTGTCAGGGCTTGGGATGGAGCTCAGGGAAAGGTTCTTCCCCCCGAGGGTGCTGGCACTGCCCAGGCTCCCCAGGGAATGGGCCCGGCCCCGAGGCTGCCAGAGCTCCAGGAGCGTTTGGACACCGCTCCCAGGGGTGCCCAGGGTGGGGTTTTTGGGGGGTGTGTGTGTGTGTGTGCAGGGCCAGGGGCTGGACTGATGATCCTTGTGGGTCCCTTCCAACTCAGGAGATCCTGTGGTTCTATGACTCAGGTACCCTGACAGCTGACATGGGGCCAGAGGATTCACACAGGCTGCAGTGCAAGGGCAAAGCACAGCCCTGGCACCCTGACCGTCTGTTGACCACCAGCCTGAAAACATCAGAGTCACCAATAACATCTGTGTGTCCCCAGAGGTCCGGGAGCCACAGACACCTGACAGGGACCTCGCCGGGGCCCCTGCGTTCCGCTGCCTACAGAGGGAGTCAAGACCGGCTGACACAGGAGTCAGGAAACCACAGCAACGCCCACACGGAGGAGAAAATAATGAAATGGTGATAAAGCGACTGTGTGAAGTCTATCACAGAGGTACTGCCTGGCAGTAAGCACATTGTTGGAGGTTGGAATTTTTCCTTTTTTTCTCTCAGGGGATCTTCTTCCATTTGTTGCCTGAGAGATGGTTAACAATACTTAACAGACAAAAGATGTGCTGAGAGGAGGAGGAGGAGGGGGAAAGGTGCAGTTTGCTACCGTCCCTTGGCTGGGGGCCTTTCTCTTGGGAAGTGTAGAGATACTGTGAAATTTTGGCTGGGGGTCAGGAGCTGGGCTCAGCTCCTCGCTCGCTCCTGGGACCAGAGGTGAGCCCGTCAAGCTGCGGCTGTGGGGAGAATTCACTGCCACCGCGGAGTTCTGTCCCGCACTGCTTTCTCATTACTTGGGAAAGCTTCTGCTCGCAAGACCAGCCGTTGAACTGGGACCTTTCCAACATCCGACTTCACTAGGAAGGGGAACCCGACCCCCTCGCCCTCCCTGGGGGAGCGTCTCCCAGCTGCTTGCGGCAGCTGCCTGTGGAAGCCCCCCTGCCGCTGCCCGGCCCCGCTGCTTTCTGCTGCTGCTCCCGGCCTTTTGGCTACACTTTAACTCAACATCCCGTGCCCACCCAGATATCCTGCAGCTCCTGGCATGGNCGCCCCCTGCCGGCGCGGGGAGCCACCGCCTCCGCCCCGCAGGGCCGGGAGCCCGCAGCGCCCCTGCCGGCCGGGAGCGGAACTGCGCCGGGGGAAGGTGCCGGCGGCCGAGAGAGGCCGGCCCTGGGTGCGGTTCTGTTCTGTTCTGTTGGTTCTTGCTGCCGGTGCTGTTTGTTTGCCTTGTTATACACACATATATATACTAGTAGAGAACTGCTATTCCTTTCCCTTATCTCTGCCTGAAAGCTCCGTAATTTCAAAGTTACAATAATTTGGAGGGAAAGGGGTCACATTTTCTATTCCAAGGGAGGTTCCTGCCTTCTTTGGCAGGCACCCGTCTTTCAAAACAAGACACGCATTCAGGTCTGTCCAGCAGGATATCCGGTCTCCAATGGTGCCTATAAGCAAATGCTGAGGAAAGAGGCAGCACAGAATCCTCCCTCGCAAGTCCCTCTGCTTCAACTGTCAGCCCCCATAAATAACCCAAGCCTGTCATAATTTGTCCTTTGCTAAAGCTCAAAACATCTCTGAAGTACTTGCTCAGCCTGCTTTTTTTTCCCATTTAACTTTCTGTAGGCGCAACATCCTCGAGCATCCCACAGATACAGTGCCTATTCCCAGGATCCTCGCCTCCTCCATGTGTGTTGAAGCCAGCTCCTCACAGCCTCACTAGCAACCCAAGCTCGTGCACTGCAGGAAGAGACAGCAAACAGTCAGTTCCTATTCAGTGGCTTTGTGTCACTTCAGATCCAGTATCTTTAAATCATCTCTCGAGACTGAAGAGTTCCAGCCTGCTCAGTCATTCTTGCAATGGCATGTCTGCTATGCTTTTGATTGTGAAAAGTATTTTTTATTATTGTCACAAGCCCCGGGCCCTCCCCACATCCTACATATCCTCTCCAAGAATCACAGAATTGTCGAGGTTGGAAAAGACATCTAGGACCACTAAGTCCAACCATCTACTCAGCACCATCACCATGCTCACCACTAACCCATGTCCTCAAGTGCCACATCCTCATAGTTTTTGAACACTTCCAGGGATGAAGACTCCACCTCTGCCCTGGACAGCCTGTGCCAGGGCTTGACAACCCCTTCTGTGAAGAAATGTCTCGAAGACAAGAGGAACAGAATTGCATGCCATCCGTATCCTGAGCACAGGTGAATCACTATCATTATACAAAACAGCAGCATAATGTTCTCTGTCCTCTATTTTTGTTCTTAATGTCTGATATTTTATAAGCTAATGCTCTGCAACATCATAAACTCCAGTATTTTGCTCCTGCTTGGTGATGGCCAGCATAGCTTTTCATCTTGTGGAAAAGCCAGGAGAATTTCCCCCAGGCTTTACTTCTGTATGTTAACTATTCAGTCATGCATGATGGCTTCCTGTAACTCCTCATGTCTGCCCTACAGAACACTGGATTATGTCACCCCCTGCTCATCTCTTTTTCAGACAATGAATATACTGACCCACACATCACTGTGAAGTTTAAAACACACTGTGTGACTCATGCCACACCGTGTCACCAGCATCGCCTCCTATAATCTGGCAGAAATATCTTACACAAGAGGGAGATTTCAACATAAAACATACCAGAAACAACCGAAATCTCTTAATCTCCAACCAGTTCATTCCAGATTTCACTGTGGTTCTAACAGACATTAATGCATAGAGCCAACTGTGTGCTGGATCCTAGCACCTCTTACAGTCAAGAAACTAAGCTTCAATTAATATCATTCTATTACAGAGCTGTAAGTGATACATGTATTCTGAGAACAAAATATGTACAGTTCTGTTTTCCTAGTGGTCCATGAAAACTGTGGGAATTGCAGTCTTCAGTCCTAGAAGGGATTTCTCCCTGTATGAACCACACAGTTTATTCCAAGAGCTAATCTGGTGGCTCCATGATTCTCACCTTTCTCTACACTACACCAGGCACAGGCAGCATTTCAAACAACCTTTCCTAGCTTAAAACCCTTACTGACAATCTTGATTTGGAGGAAGAATAACAAAAGGCCTTTATGTTTGGCACATCAGGTCTACAGACTTGCTATCACTGGCATTAAACATGGACCAGGTAAAGAATTGCCACTGTGGGCAAGAAGGGCTTAACATTGAGAAATGTGTTTATTATGGGAGCTGGATAATGGTCCTGTTCTTCCCCTGTCCTCTGCAGAATGAATTGCAGAACGCAAACATGCTCCAGGTGACATAAACCACCTCCTCCCTGCTGTGACCATGGAGCATCCAACCAGGATTATGGGCATTTTCTGTTCCAGCACAAGTATCTCTACCTTTGACTGGAGCTCCTTGGCAGCTCATAGGATTCCTTCCTCCTCCAAACATCCCATCCTACGCTTGGCAGTAATTTAGTACTTGCCCTTAGAAGCAAATCCTTTGGGTTAATACAAATATCTAACCTGTATTTTCCTTCTATTTTACTTCTTGTTATAACTCCACTTTGTGATCTTCATGACAAAAGATGAAGTAGGTCATGAGTAGATATGTCAAATTAGCCTGGAGAAATTAGCCTGGGGAAAAGGGGGCTCAGGGGGGACCTTCTTGCTCTCCACAACTCCCTGACAGGAGGGTGCAGCCATGTGGGGGTCAGGCTCTGCTCCCAGGGAACAAAGGACAGGAGGAGAGAAACAGCTTCAGCTTGTGCCAGGGGAGGTTCACATTGGGTATTAGGGGGAAATTCTACATGGAAAGGGTTGTCAAGCCCTGGCACAGGCTGCTCAATGCTTTGGTGGAGTCACCATCCCTGGAAATGTTTGAAAAACATGTGAATGTGGTACTTAGGGACACAGACTTGATGATCTTAAAGTCTTTTCCAACCTAAACAATTCTGTGATTCTATGAAATGACAGAGTGGGTTGGAGATGTTACAGCACCATGTGTACTGATGGTCAGCCTAGGCAGTTTTCTACTCTCCCAAAGCTTCACAAACTGACAATTTTTTCTTCAATATGTCAAATATTCTCCTTTATCAGAGCTCCCAACCTGCACCCAGTGCAGACAAACCTCATGCTTTCAGAAAGAGAACAAGATGTTAATGTATCCTTATAGACTAAAAGGTGCTGATGAATTTATTCGTCCTTGATGCCAAAGCAGAGGTATTCCTATGAAACTGATCAAAAACATTCTATGAGCTCCATTGTCTGCTGAAGTGCTCTCAGTACATAGATTAAAAGAGCAAATCAAAGCAACTCCCTAGTTAAGCAAACTCCCAACCAGCCCACTAGTTCAAAGCCACAAGTCTGAACAAAAGGTCTGTTTTTTTCCTTGGAAAGCATTAGCAATGTATGTCTGTAATAAGTCACGTGAGATGTAAAGACAATGACTCACTTCATTATCTTCAAAGCATGAGAAAAAAATACTCTGCTGAGACAAAAGTCCCTCAGAAATGCTGATACCCACTGCACTTTGCTCTCTGGTGGCAGCAAGGAACAATGAAACAATTCCAATAAACCTCCGCAAAAACAGAACTGCAGAGATTACAGGATTTTAGTCTGGACTTCTGTGTTATACAGGCTCATCTTACAGCTCCAAAAAGGCTCCCTTTGAGGAGCAGGCTTGCAAATTAAACCTAAAGTCTCAAAATTAAATATGTGCAGAGCTGAGGAGCAAACATGCCAGCAGTAAAAGTTCTGGTGGCCAGAGGAAAGGAACCCTGTGAGACACGGTAGTCATTTCTGTGGGTAATCACAAGGGTTAGTTCAATACAAACATTCCAAAACTGACACTTCTACTACAAGCAATAAAAACCTGAAAAATCTTCATAATTTGACACTATGCCAAACCAGGAAATTTCTAGTTTCATTCACCCAGAGCCCTTACTGCCCACAAGCCACATCCCTTTCTTCTTGAAACTGCCTGAGTACTTGCGTTGGACAGGTCTGTTTTATCTGCTCTATCAGGCAGTCACAGGTGACAGGAACCAATTTCTCCTAAAATGATCAAACATCCTGACTCTAATCCAGGAAATAAATGTAGTTGATGAAAGCTCAGAAACACAACCATGATGCCCTGCCCCTGCCTGAGGATGCAATGCTGCTGGCAAGGCATTCCTGTCAGGAGTCCCAGGGAATTACTTGCCATAACCTAGACCAAAAGCCGAGATTTATTAATCCTGATGCACTATTACTTCCAGAGTTAAATGAGGAGAATTACGCAGCAGTAAAATTCAAACTGCATTAAACTGCTGTTTGGCAAAGGAAGATCTAAAATGGGGTTTTCTTTTCATTATCCCATCATCCAAAATCCACATTGGAATGCCTAGATGAACTGTGAAGGCTTGGAGAACACTGAAGTTAGTGACAACTGAGTCTCTTCAATTAAACATTTGCCACACAAATCATAGAGAATCTCAGTCTTTACTCTCTTGACTGTGAAATTGGCATACAAGAAACATTGAGGGGCTGGAGTGTGTCCAGACATGGGAATGGAGCTGGGGAAGGGTCTGGCACACCAGGAGCAGCTGAGGGAGCTGGGGGGGGGGGCTCAGCCTGGAGAAAAGGAGGCTCAGGGGGCCCTTGTGGCTCTGCACAACTCCCTGACAGGAGGGCGCAGCCGGGGGGTCAGGCTCTGCTCCCAGGAACAAGTGGTAGGACAAGAGGAAATGGCCTCAAGCTGTGCCAGGGAAGGTTTAGGTTGGATATCAGAATGAATTTCTTCCCTGGAAGAGTGGTGAAGGGTTAGAACAGGCTGCTAGGGCAGTGCTGGAGACACCAACCCTGGAAGTGTTCAAAAAACGAGTTGACACGGCACTTGGGGATATGGTTTAGTGGGTATGGGGGGATCAGCTTAAAGGTTGGACGTGATGGTTCTGAAGGTCTTCTACAATGCTAATGATTCTATGATAAGCAAATACCATCAATACTGGTGGCCAACTAAAACTGCCCCAGGTGTTAATCCATGTTCCCTTCTTGAATGTTTGCTCTTAGGACAGGCTGGAGAAAAAGTTCTTCTGCTGCCAGGCAGGACCACAGCCCTGCCCAGTGACCTGGACTGGACAGGGCCAGAAGGGACAGTTCAACTGGGCCAGCAGTCACAGATGCTCACGTGGGAGTTTGCTCTCCGGTAGAGCTCACTCCACAGATGAATCCGGCTTAAACTGTACATGGCTGAGTGCTTAAAAAAAAAAACAAAATAAAGGAACAAGTCAAAAAAGTTGTATTTAACAGACCCAGCAGCTTCCAGGCAGAGAATTTAATGAATTTAGCTTAGCATCACCCTGCAGCCAGGCAGTTTGTGAAGACAGACTGACTAATGCGGGTCAATCCATGATATAATCCATGATATAACACTGAGGCCACAACTCATTAGACATGGAAGTAAGATAAAGTCACACAAATCAGACAGAAGATGCCAAGCAAATAAACAATTAGCTCTTGAATTCCTATCAATTAAGGATTTTAAATTGCTAAAAGGCTTCTGCCCAGCATGACCAGCCCAACTCTGTTCTCTGACTTAGTATGCTATACAATAACAAGTAAACGCTGAATTTTTGTAGGTATTGTTTCAATTACAAAAAAAAAAGCTGCTCTTTTGTCTGTGTGGACAAACCAGCAGCAGCTCAGAGCCCAGGAGTTACCACAGCCTTGCTGAGCATTCCTGAAAGAAAGTATAACCCTGCATTTTCTACCTTGCAAATTTTATGGCAGAGCTGATTTAGAAAGCGAATAAATGATCTTTTCATGTGTCCCTAAGTCATTAATTAAGAACCCTACTTCTGCATTCAGCAGCTCTAGTTTGCTGTTATATTTAAATTAAAGCCATACCATGCAGATAAACCAGGTCATGGCAGTGGGGAAGCTAATGTAGAGACCCAAAACTGAAGGGAGGAAAAGCATTAAGGTCCATTCGTTGTACCAGCCAACAGAACAAAGTCCCTAAAATGATGTTGTTAAATTGCATGAGGAAAAGTGATTTAAGAACCTGCTCTAAAAGCCTTTATCACATCATATGGTCTCTCTTACCAAGGAAGGCAGAAAACTATCAGAGCATTCTTTCTCTTGCTGTACCTCCATCACTTGTGCATATTCTATTCTGAGACCATAGCTCACCTCAACATTCCAAAAACAGAGCTTTTATTTTTAAAAAGTCAACATTTGCAAACATTTTACAAATATTTTATAGTGCCATTTGTTTCCATGCTTAGTTATTTCACTGCAAAGGTGAAGTTATGGCAAAAGTTACTTTTTCCAGCTTCAGAAATTATTGAAATTGGATCACAAGCAGAAAGTTACATTTGAAACAAAACATTTTAGAATTCAATACTAGTATTACTGTAATAATTGCAAGCATTAGTTTCCATTTATGAGAAGAGCCTTGAAGACAGAAACAAGAATCATCATGCCTTGTAAAGAGACTTCAAAAGGTACAGAAGAATTTGGAGACCCAAAAATCCATAAACTCAAAAAGCACTGTGCTGTAAGTCTTTAAATGCTGACAACTTTCCATCCTCCCCTGATATAGGATTCTGTTATTTGAAAAGAAAACTGGGTCTACATTGTGGCCTTGGCTTCAGTTTATTATCGGATTTAGCTTTTCAAATAAACCAAACCTTGAATTGCAGGTATCTTCTAATAAGCAGGGTAACACCTTAAAAAAAATAAAGTAATACAGAGGTGAAGATCTTCTCACTTTTATCAATAGAAATTAGTTACTCATTTTGGCCTTTTCCCCCCTTTTTACACAGCACTGTTATTAAAAGCAGTTTTAGAGCTTTATCAAATAGCTAGGTAAGTAGCAAAGATACAAACATCAAATGCATGAGGTTAACCTATAAAGTAGGGGAAAATTATTCTTTATTGCCCTCAGGCAGATCCTGAAGCATTGTGATGTCACAGCAGAGAGTCTGACTTTCTTCAGCAGCCCAGTGCTCACCTGGTTCAAACTGCATTGCACCTTTTCCCACCCCACATCCTCCAAGCAGTAGCAGCAACACCCACATCCACTGCTGAACTCTGAACCACAAGAGGTCACGTTGGGACAGACCAGTAGTACAGGACAATTAATTATCATATAATTGTCACATAAGACAGGTTACAGGTACCCACATCACAGCCAGCTCAGGAGGCTGCAGAGGAAGGATGGGAAGGGCCTCTCAGCATCAACACTGGGATGTGACACCATCTGAAGGCCACACTGGAGGTGCCTGGGGCCATTCGGAAGCCGTTTGGGCCATAGCTGAGTGCTCACACATGACCATGGTGGCTGATATGCCTCAGCTTAAACTGGGGATGAATTTTCCCCAGGAGCTCCAGTGCTTTGCAGCATCTCCAAGGTGTTCTTGAGAGGCATTTCTGAGAGATAGCGCTTGGCTTCTGTCATGGAATCTTAAAAATTTTGCCAGAGGTTTAGGCTGGATATTAGGGAAAGGTTCTTCCCCCAGATGATGGTTGGGCACTGACCAGGCTCCCCAGGGAATGGTCCCCAAGGCTGCCAGAGCTCCCGGAGTATTTGGACAACAATCCCAGGGTGGGATTGTTGAGGTGCCCTGTGCAGGACCATGAGTTGGACTTGATGATCCTCGTCGTCCCTTCCTACTCAGGAGATTCTTTGAATCTATGATGCTATGAAATAGTATATTCAAATGATATTTATTTTATAAGGCATTTAAAGCAGATAAATCAATTAAAGCTTGGCCTGCCTTTGAATACAAATTCATGATGTCAAATGGAGCTGGTGCTGCCCAACTGACTTGAGAACTCTAAAGATTTTACAACACTTAGTCCAGATGTGGAATCCCTCACACACTGAGGCAAGAGCTCTCAGCCTCCAGGAGTTCCCTTGGGCATCCCAGCCTACAGGAAGAGTCCTCGACTGCAGACCCACTGCTCCAAGGAGGACTGACCCCACTGACAGCCCTGGCAGGGCTCCACCATAGCCCAATCAGATCTGACCTGTGTTCAGATACAGTCACGGTCACCCTCCCTGGTGGGCTCTGACCTGCTGCCCACCACAGCCACAGTGTGATGGAGTCCAGCCTGCACAGAGCAATCAGTTACTCATCCCTGAAGCCATGCCACAGCTCAGGCCAGTTGTCTTTTTTTCCCCCCCGCTCTCTGCTGGGGGAAGCACCTGCACAGGTGTTGAGGACATGCATCTCCTGACTGCTTTAACACCAAGGTCGTGACTGGATGACTGGAATTTCTGAAGTTTCTTTGAAAGGCATAACTAATGTGGGTTGTGTGAGCAGACATCGTTAAGACACCCCACCTATTCAGAAAAGTGTTCAGCATGTAAACACAGAAAAAGTGTAATGTTGGAAACAGGAGCAAAATATCCTAGCCATCAGCTGTACCACCGGACAGCCACACACATGTGACACAGCAACCAGCACAGCCACACACCACCTGGCACAGCCACACACTGGCACAACGTCCTGCTGATGTTGTTCCCCAGGGCTGGGGCAGCTCTGCAGCTGGGGTCTCACCTGAGCAGGGCAGAGGGGCAGAATCCCCCCTCCCCTGCTGCCTGTGATGCTGGGGGCTCAGCCCAGCACAGGGGGCGTTTCTGGGGTCAGTGCCCATAGCTGGGGCAGGTTGAGCTGCTTATCTACCTGCACCCCCAAGTCCTTCTCCCCAGGGCTGCTTCTGATCCATTCTATGGGTTTGTGCTTGGAATGCTCGATCTCAAGACTAACAAACCACTCCCCAATACCATTATTGAAGCACACATCAGGGTCTTCAAAACTCCCTACTGCTAGTTCATAGTACCACATATAGTACCATAGTGAGTGGTAGGTTTTGTCAAACATTCAAAAGTACCGAAAAAACAGGTGCTTTCCTGATGAGACTGGCAGCTGGATTGACAGCCTCACAGAGTCAGACCTAAACAGAGTCAGAACTTACCCATGAGATTTTACTGAGAATTTTGCAGCTTCAGTAAAACCCACGGAAAAGGCCAAGAAGTTAATCAATGAAAGAAGATGTTCTGGACACAAGGAGAAGATGTTCTTGTTATGGGACATTAAGTGTGTACAAGGAAGGATTCGTGAATAATATGTAATAACTATACTTTTGCTTATATAGCTAATTGTTTACTGCTTGAATGGTCATTGTTTGCTAACAGCCTTGTGATTGTTTGCTAAGCAGGCAATCTCAACAAGCCACAGCAATTGTGAAAAGGTGTAAGAGAAGCAGTAGAGAAAATAAAAACTATGATGACTTTGAATTACAACAAGTGTGGTGCTGTTATGTCCTTCTGGACTAAGCCACACTTTCCCTAAGCCATTGGAGAAACATAAAAAGTAAACTGATCAGTGTGTTTACCATGCATTTTACTACTACTTAATATCTTCCTGGAAAATGGGGACTGGAAAATGATGAGAAATATAATTAATATTGTCTAACTGAGAGCCTGACAAAGTGTTTTTCACACCAACAGCTCACTGAACAGATACAACTATGCTACAAATTCATTCAAACCAGAATAAAACCACACACAACCACAAGCTTCATAAATTACGAGCTTGGAATAAAGATGACTCCTGGCAACCAGGAAAGCTTCTGGCTTGCTTCCTTACATTTTGTTGTTTTTCTGTTAAATCTTTTACCTACTGATAAATTTTAAAGGAGATGATTTCAGAAACTGGGCTAATAGATAGTGACTGTTGCACAACAAACATCAAAGGAGGAAAATATACAGAGGTCATTAATACGTAAAGGAAAAGGGAAATCAAAGAAAGAGTGATGGAAAAATCAGCTTCAACAACAGCTTATAATAACTGCCTATTTAAATTGAATTAAAACATTTCCACATCTATCCGCAAATGATTAAGTGTGGCTGGTTTAATTAGAGCAGCTCAGTGCAGAGAAACCTGAACCGACACGTTCCTCAGCCAATGTGCTGCTGGTGGCAGCGCTGCTTCAGACTTCACTGGCCATGCCCAGTGTTTTCTGCATTGACCTCAGGAAAGCCAGAAAAAGCTCTCCTACAAATCACTGGGGATATAAATGGGGGTGACCTTTCTGCAGCACAACTAGAGACAAACATGCTCCAGGGGACATAATTCACCTCACAAGTGAAATGACAGCACAGGCAGAACAAGAACAGCAGCTACAGGTAACCTCAGGGTAGGTGACTCCCATGGGAGTGAAGTGGCAAGGGTGAGTCCATCCTTCTGCAAATGGCCAGAAGGGAATTCCAAAGAGGACAGACTGCTCCAGACAGTGGATAGTATTCTTCCTCAGGGGAGGAAATGATCCTTGGAACAAAGACAAAAGCATCAAGGAACAGGACACCAGGAAGACTGAGGACAGCTCAAGGGAACACCAAGGAAAGAAAAAGCAGAGTTATTTAGAAGGATGCTGTCAGTGAAGCAATACAGGAGCCCTCAAGTCTGGGTGATGGAGACACAAACCAAAAGATGAGGGAACAGAAAGTGTCCATAAGCCGTGGAACAGTGCTGGGGCATGTGCTGAGAGCGGCAGGGGTGAACCAGAGGATAATGGAGAACAGGGGCTGGAAGCCTGCGGAGAGCAAGACATAGGAGAGTGAAGGTGATCGCATGGAGGTGAGAAATCAGAGAACAATGTGAAACCCTGAAGGAGGGACAGAAATCCAGACACAGAGGGGCCAAGGAGGGATGGCTGGAAGGCACCAGGGCACCTTTCCAGGGGGGAATCATAGAATGATTTGGGCTGGAACAGACCTTAAAACTCATCCCATTCCACTCCCTGCCATGGGCAGGGACACTTTCCATTATCCCAGGCTGCTCCAAGCCCCAATGTCCAGCCTGGCCTTGGACACTGCCAGGGATCCAGGGGCAGCCACAGCTGCTCTGGGCACCCTGTGCCAGGGCCTGCCCACCCTCCCAGGGAACAATTCCTTCCCAATATCCCATCCAGCCCTGCCCTCTGGCAGTGGGAAGCCATTCCCCCTTGTCCTGTCCCACCAGGCCCTTGTCCAAAGTCCTGCTGCAGTTCTCTTGGAGTCCCTTTAGGCACTGGAAGGGGCTCTGAGCTCTCCCCTTCTCTGCTCCAGGCTGAACATCCCCAGCTGTCTCATATTGACCAAGGGCGGGAGATAAGAGCAGTGGCAGCTGCCCAGGACGCTGCAGCACCAGCCTCTGCCCTGGGCTCAGAGGCCTGAGCGGGTCCGAGCGAACAATGCCCAAAATATTCCACGCGGGGGCCGAGCGGTGCCGCCATTTCCCCCCTGAGGGCTGGGAGGGCGGGGCGTGGGCGGGCCCAACGCAGAGTCCGCCCCCTCCCCGCGGCCCCGGCACAGCCGGCCGCCATTTCAGAGCCGCGCCGCGGAACGGCGCCGCCGGGGGTTAATGGTGCTCTTCTCCGGGGCCTTGCAGCGCTCTCGGAGCGGACGGAGCCTGGGGCCCCAGGGGCTGCGGAGCCGGCACTGCCCGCTACGAGCGTGTCCGGGCGTGGCCGCTCACGGCTGTGAATCGGGAGAGTGCACCCGAGGTGGGGCGGCTCCTAGAACCTCCCTGCTGCTGTGTGGCGGTCTGCGCCGTTAGGAAGCTCTGCATCCGTCCGTCCGTCCATCCATCCATCCATCCATCCATCCATCCATCCATCCATCCATCCATCCATCTCTCCTTCTGGAACCCGGAGTGCCCAGCTGAGGGCACTTGGCTCGTTCAGCCGGAGCAGAGGAGGCTGAGGGGAGGCTCCTCGGGGGCTGCAGCTCCTCCCGAGGGGAGGCGGAGGGGCAGGGGCTGAGCTCTGCTCTGGGACAGGGACAGGAGCCCAGGAACGGCTGGAGCTGTGTCAGGGCTTGGGATGGAGCTCAGGGAAAGGTTCTTCCCCCCGAGGGTGCTGGCACTGCCCAGGCTCCCCAGGGAATGGGCCCGGCCCCGAGGCTGCCAGAGCTCCAGGAGCGTTTGGACACCGCTCCCAGGGGTGCCCAGGGTGGGGTTGTTGGGGTGTCTGGGCAGGGACAGAGGTTGGGATCATTGATCCTTGTGGGTCCCTTCCAATCCAGGACATTGTGATTTTATGATTCCATGTATGTTCACAGCCAGGTGCAACCATTTGTCCTTGTGCAGCTGCTTCCATCTGTCAATTCCCACTGCACGTTTCCCTCCCACGTCAGAACCACGTTCACCAGTGGCTTCCTGGGTCGCCCTGTTCGCACTGAGCTTTTTTCATGTTTCAATATACCCCAGGAAATGGTATAACCAAACATACCTGTGGCATTCATGTTGCATCATCTTGAGATGATTTCAGATATGACACCTGGCTTTACGTTTCTAAAATTCCACGTTATCCTGAAACCTGCAGGCTGATGTGTTCATATTGAACTGAAACACTGTATCTGACCATTAATATATTTAGCAAAAAGAGGTAATTCCTTTAAAAACTGACACCCTGTTTCAAAGGACAACACCCTTTAATTGCCAGCACACCTTAAATAAGTGTTTATTGTGATGGATGAAATTATGAGATTGTAAACATGCTGTCAAAAGATAAAGGCATCAACGCTCTGTGCAGTGTTGTGCTCATGGCCTCAATTTTTTAAGATTTGAGACCTACCTTATGTCCAAGAATGGGATTGTTAATTAAAACCTGGACGATACAAGGAAAACATGGAATTTGCAGTAAAAGAAAGCTGCCACTGATGTGAATGACAATATTGTGATTTTGGGATGGCAGGATGAGCAGGATGAGCAAATAACAGATGCACAAACGTCTTTAATGTTTTATAAGGCCTTGAAGGATATTTCCAAACCTGTCAGGCTTGGAATTTTCATGTGAGGATTCCCCATCTGGCACTGAGAGCTATTGTAGAGAGGAAAAGAAAATGGCAATGTTTTTAACATCGCTCTTAATCTAACATCCTCAGTGGGCTCTTCATGGAGCTGAACATTAGGATCTCTGTCATACGGTGCCCATTGGATATGGCAGTGGCTGGGCTGTCCCTGGCTGTCACATGGGGAAGATCGGGACATGGCCCAATGTAATAAGGGCCACTTGAAGGGTTTCTGGAACAGGTTTCTGGGCAGTTAAACCATAAAACATCAGTGCAGCCAGGTTGGGAATTTACTAGACAAGGTCTTGCTAGAGGCCACATCAGGGTAGGCAGAGAAAAGATATTTGTATTTTCATTGTGTAATTTGCCACGTATTCCAGTGGACAGAGTATTTCCACATGTGTGCACGGAAATGTCAAAGAGCACAAACTCCTGTCTTGCTGCTATGTTGCAATTCCCATCCTTCAGGTGAGATCTCATTCTTCTAGACTAGAAAAAGGAGCTAGGGAAGGAGAAATTTGATTTTCAGGTATGCCACTCAACTAAGTAAAACTCAAATCATGAGTTATCTGTGAATGAAAAGGAACATCACGTATTGTAATGCAGAAGTATTCTGATTTTTTTTCCTGAAGCTGAGTACCTTAACACAGGATTTATAGACCTCAAAGCATGCTTCTTTGTACCAGGGTATTATTGCAGGGTACTGTTGGCAATGACAAGGAGTCAATTTTTTCTGCAGAATAGTGGAATTTACTCTCACAGATGACTCCTGTTCAGTGGAAATAGATGCAGATACAAAGGGATGCCCTTGGCTACAAAAAGTGGCAACGGAAGAGAGAACTCTTAGGCAGCTGGTCCCTTCAGGGCGCTGCAGAATTTCTCAGGGCACAGGGAAGTGCTGGCCACCAGTTTCTTTGACAGATCATCATTTGCATCTCATTTACACAGGAAGCATTTAATCTATTAACCAGTCACCAGCATTCCCGTGGGTTGTGCCCGGGGAGATTCCCTGTGCCCGGACTGCGGCCGGCACTGGCCCTCGGGCGAGGGGAGGCTCGGCTACCGGGAGCGCTGCCCGCAGCCGACGGACCCGGGGCTGCCGTGCTCCATCTTCCACCCGAGCCTGGCTCCCTGGCACAGGGCACCACTCGCGTTTCTCCTTCTCCAAGAGCCCGGCCGGCTACAGGAGCCACTTTCTTCTCCGGGCTCCTTTCCACAAGAGCAGCCGGACCCGCGGTCGGGGTGCTGCGGCCGTTCCCGAAGCCCCGAGCCGTCGCGGGGAGATGGCTCTGGTTACGCTGCCGGGCCCCTCCAGCCGCGGGCGCTGCCGCCTCCGCGGAGTTGCCCCGGCCCCGGCCCCGGCCCCGGCCCCGGCCCCGGCC
>VZRO01004065.1:233883-252709 GCA_013397915.1 Daphoenositta chrysoptera | reverse complement strand
GGGGCAGTGCGGGCCCGGGGCGGCGGGCGGGTGGCGGAGTCGCGGTCTGCGGGGCCCGCGGGGGCCGGATGGGACACGGGCGGGGAGCAGGACCCGAGGCCACCGCGCTTGGGGCGGGAAGGCCGCGGGTCACGGTGCCGCGATGCGCTGCGGGTCCGCGCCGCGTCTCAGGGCCTTTCTCCGTCCGCTTAATGGCCTCATCTCTCATGTTTATTTTTCCCGTGGCTGTGCGGACACAGCTTTTAAATCTCCCACCTTGGTAGGACTGGCACGTCCTCGTTGACTGGCGGTACCCGAGGGTCCGTGCCGGCGCGGTCAGTGCCGGTTGGCGTCGGTGCTGGTAGCGGCTCCGGTGGCGGTGTGGCGAGTGCTTGGGGCCGCAGGAATCATGGCTAAAGCAGCAGCCACTGTTGTTTGTGCCCTTGGGAGCAATTCAAAGCAGAGCATTAGCTCTGTTGAGGGGTTGGAAGAGGCAGGACAGTCCTAGGGGCCCTTTCACGGCAGTACACATGAGAGCTGGGGTGGGTGGGACAGCTGTGGGGAGGCTGGTGCTTCTGCCGGGTTCTGCACTGCTGGGAGCGCAGGAGCGCTTGTTGGGCACAGAGTTGTATCCGAGACCTGCTAGGAAAAGAAGCACGGTTTGTTGCGTGAGGACTTGCACTGGGATCCTGGGATCCTTGCATCTGTGGAAAACAAAAGAGGAAAGAGTTGGGAAGGGTAGAGATTATTTCCTTTTGTTGATGCCTGTTGTTAAATTTGATCACTTTTTGAGGTCTTTGTATTTTTGTTCATTTTACTGCCTGATTGTGGGTGTTGACTGCTCATATTGCTCGGCTCTCACCTCTTTACGAGCTGTTGTTTCCCTGTACTCATATTTTAATCACTTTTTTTTCTAGAGCTGTGTGAACAGTTCTGTGGCTCGTGTGTTCCCCTTTATAACTAGGGCGATGCACATGTTCCATAGTCTATCAAACCTATAGAGTTGATGGGATTTCTTAGATTCCTGTTGACTCTTGGGTTATATCTGTGTGCATGTTGGATAATAAAATCGGGAGTCCTGAGCCTGTAAATCTGTGCAGCATGAGATGTTACTGTGAGTGTCCTGGTTTTTGTTCTGAAGCAGAGTAACTGTGTGTGTATAATGATCCCAGTGCTCCTGTGGTTTCCATGATCCAAGGCGTTCAGCAGTCCAGAGTTACAGCTGTGATTGCAGTAGGCTCTCCCCAGGCCTTACTGGAATATGAACAGGAACATCTTAAGCTGGTGTGATTGTCAAATGTATTGTACAGTGAGTATACAATCCTGCTGTGGGTGGTTCTGCAAGACCAGAGGAACTCCTTAGGGGAGTTGTCTTGTGCAGTACCAGGTTTGTGAAAACAGCAGCAGCAGTAAGCACAGTCTGAATGGAACTGTGAATGTTGTGTGTAGCAGCTTACTTACCTGTGGTTGTTGAACAGTGTCTGGTGCTGACATGAACTTACTGTGAAATGTGCTCTATGCTCTGAACTCAAGCACTATTTTCTTTCTGTTTCTTGCATGTTCTATCACTTTATTTTTCCTGGAAAAAGCCCTCCTTGTCTTGACCTGAGACATGCCATTTTACTTTCAGAGTCCATCTCTTCTAGCTGTAGTACCAGCCTACTTTCTTTCATGAAGCTTTGGTCTCTGTCTTGTTTCTTGCTTCTTTGTTGTGAGCTCTCTGAATTGATTCCCAGAGTTCCTGGCTGTCACTGACCACACGTGGATAAGCTGCCTGTGAAGTTGGTAGACTTTAGTCACAGAAAGATCAAACTCGCTATGTTTGCAGACTTCAAGAAGAAGTTTAGAGAAGCTGTTCTTTCTGCACTTCCATGGACTTTTAGAAACAGCCTGGAAGGCAGTGGCAAGAAAGTCCTGCCAATTTAAGCATTTAGGGAGAATGACAGAGTTCAGCAAAGGAGAGATGATAAATTTTGACTTGTGCTGAAAATGATCAGGGCACTTCTCCTGTCTGATGTGCAGTTCTGTGATCAGGCACCTGCAAGCTTCAAACTGCTGGCCTAAATGATCCATCTGATTATACAACCTCGTTATATGTAGGTGATGTATGCAAAAATAGATTTTAATCTTTTTTTTTTCTGAGGGGATAGGGTGGAAATGAGCTGTACTGAGAAGGCAGAGACATTCTTCATGTGTGTGGGTTTGCTGCCTTTGGGTTTTTGTTTGGGTTTTTTATTTTGTTTTGTTTTTAATATTAGTAGCAGTGGCATAGTATTACAAAGATAGAATTTTCCTATCTCCTACTGCTTCCATGGCCTCCATGCAGGAACGCAGCAGCAAACCACAGTGTCTCATCAGGCCCTCAGAGATGGATTTCCAGCTAGTTGTTTTGTGCTGGTGAACAAGTTGGATGCGGTCTTTTCCTCCTGCTAGTCACTTGGCTTCCTGCCCTATCAAGGTGAAAGTATCTGAAGACGGGTCAAATGTTATCCAAGGTTGGATCAATGTGTGGGGCAGCTGTTGTCAGAAAGTGTCTGCAATCTACAGTTCTTATGCCCACTTGTTCTCATCTCCTGCCCTCTCTCTCAGAAGGGAATCATTCCCTCACAGCACAGTCATCTCCAGATGTCTTTTGTGCAGGCGAAAAAATTGCCAAATGCAATCTATGGACAATCTGACACTGTTTAGAAAAAAGAAGATAATAAATTATTACTTCTTTTTAAAAATATCTGTTTATCATAACCTGTTTTTTTAAAAAATAACAGTGCAGAAGGTGAGATAGTCCAGGCTGCACAAAGTTCTTCAGCTGTCTCTTGTCTTTGTAAGAACTTTGTGGTGTTAACTGGCACCATCTTTGATCCAGGGACAAATAACTATGGAATCACGGAATCCCAGCACAGCTGGAGTTGGAAGGGACCTTGGAGACCATCCTGTTCCACCCCCTGCCATGGGCAGGAACACCTTCCACTGTCCCAGGCTGCTCCAAGCCCCAATGTCCAGCCTGGCCTTGGGCACTGCCAGGGATCCAGGGGCAGCCACAGCTGCTCTGGGCACCCTGTGCCAGGGCCTGCCCACCCTCCCAGGGAACAATTCCTTCCCAATATCCCATCCAGCCCTGCCCTCTGGCAGTGGAAGCCATTCCCTGTGTCCTGTCCCTCCATCCCTTGTCCCCAGTCCCTCTCCAGCTCTCCTGGAGCCCCTTTAGGCCCTGCAAGGGGCTCTGAGCTCTCCCTGGAGCCTTCTCTTCTCCAGGTGAGCACCCCCAGCTCTCCCAGCCTGGCTCCAGAGCAGAGGGGCTCCAGCCTTCAGATCATCTCCATGGCCTTCCCTGGACTCATTCCAGCAGCTCCATGTCTTTTTTTTTGTGCTCTTCTTAGAGAGTGTTGGCATGAAACTCTGAGCAGAGCCTGGTATCCTCTATCTGTCAGGGCTGGCTGTTAACCTGGGAAGGTGGGGAAATCTGGATCTGGCTAGAGATGTTCAGTGCCTCAGCCACAGGTTTCTGATTGCCCTTGTTTGGATGGCTGGAGCTGAGAGGGGCCCCAATCTCTGCCGTGTGTTGGACCAGCAGTGGATGGTAATTATGGCCAGCCTGTATCTGATTTCTGACAGCATCCCAGTGATGATTAATTTTGTTCCGAGGAATTGAGTGTAGTTCATCAGACTGGTAAAGTAAGGTCATTGCTCTGAAAAATGCAGGTTGTATTTTGGCCTCAAATGCTTTTGTCTCTGAATGGCAATATAAGCATTGACAAAAACACCTTGAGGATGTTATATATGGACATGAATAAACAGCTAAGGGAGACATTTAAAACTCTTCCAGACAAATCTGATTGCTAAGAAACATCTAAAACCGCTTTGCTGAAATATTAAAATTATGACAGTTGAGATTTGTTAGACCAACAATATGCTCAAAACTAAGTTTATGCCCAGTGTTTATAAAACAATATAAAAAAAAGAGCTTAAAATACACTGTACTGAAATCAGTGATTTAGCACATGGAAATAGAGTTTGTGGAAATGCAACAGCAGATTTTAGTAATGGCCACTTCTGGTCTGGAGCTATTTTTACTGGCAAAAGTGTTGGAATCTTAGGTGCAGTCAAGCTGAGGAGAACAAGGGTAGTGTTCTGGTTTCAGGTTTGCAAAGGGGAAAAGAAGATGAGATCTGTTACCTCTAGAAAACCCAAAGGGTTGGCAAGTAGAAAGGGTTTGCTTGGTTGCCAAATTTACAAACAGAATTTACATATCAATGTGGAAGGATCATATATGTACAGCATCTGTGATAACATTCAGAGTTTCAGGGTGAAAGAATCTTCCTGTCTAAAGATAAACTTTTTCTTAGTGACCTTCAATAGCATGTGTCAGCCCTGAGTTAATTTAATTTTTGTGGGGAGAGGGGGAAGAATTAAAATGCCAGTTGAATCATACTGAATATTGAGTTTAAAGTTTTCCTGTTTGCTGATTTAAAATATTGTGGCTGCAGGGCAGAGGAATTCAGATGAGCCAGAAAATATTGACCTGATAGATTGCTGTGGGACAGTAGAAGGAGAACCAGGGTAACTAGTTTGGGGAAGGAATCTGTAACACCGCAATTTCTGCCTTTAAATTTCCAAGTCTATCCAATGATCATGTTCACAGTTCCGGAAAATGGCTTTTCCTGCAGAACTTAGGATCCATACTCATGAAACAGAGTTGCCACTCAGCATGAGCAAGGAAAGGTGAGACCAAGACTCTTGCATCATGGTCATAGGCCTTTTGGAAACAGCGTCAGGCATCTCTCAAACATGGGCACACTACTTCATACCTGATTTGGTTTTATTCATAAGAAAGGCATTACCCCCTGCCCTCACAAATGTACAGGGAAATCATCTGTTGGAAGACTTAGACATGTTGCCTGGATCTGAGTTGAGGCTTTCAAGTGTGTGACCTGTACATGCTGGGATGACCTTTGGTTCTCAACTTCATGCTGCTTCCCCTCATACACTCTATAAATGCTGTTCTGGAATTTAAGACACAGTCTGGATTTTGTGATTTCCTCCTCCCTGCAAATAGCTTTTGATGTTTGGTCAAGATTTGACAGAATTTTGAAGGAATTTGAAGGAATAGTGCATGAATGCACAGAGAATCAAGTAGCAACAGGACTTGCACTGCACTGTCCTTGTCCTGTGGTCTGTCTGGGTGTTCATGGGGCCCAATATGCAGAGCTGTTGGGGACATGAAAGAGTTTGTATAAAGAATAAAAGGTGTTTACTTGGAGATTATGGGGAAAGGCTCTGTGATGTAGAGAGGTCTGGATTAAGTAATTGAGAGAGATGTGTTCTGGCTGTGGAGCACTAGGAGACTCTTCTTTTTCTTGGGAGGGAGGTAGGCCTAGGGGGGAGGGTTTTCTTCTGGTGTGGCTACAGTGAAACCTATTCTGTTCCTTACAGTGATTTCAGAGAAGAAAGTAAGTTGCTTTTTCTTCTCCTCGTGCCTGTCCCTTCTCTGTTGTGATAAAATTCTTGCTTCTCGATCCCGACATGACAGCTGTCTGCAAAGCAACTTTTTTCATGACAACACTGTGTTGGATAGTTCTTGAAAACTGCTTTCCTGAAGCAGTTTAAATTCATGGAGGCTCTTCAGGCCCTTTTATGTGCGTGGCATTGGTTTTGGCATGTGTTCCAGCGTGGATATCTCAGCACCTCTGCACCTGCCTTCTGGATTGGTTTGGCTCCTGCCTGAATGTAGTAGTGTGCTTTTTGTTCTGTTTCAGGTGTGGTCTCCAAGAAACGGCTTGGCAGCTTCAGGATTGAGAGCCAGAGCAGTGTCTTTAAGACAAAATTGTTGCCTCTTGGTCAGCCATGGCTCTGGGTGGGAGACATGTCAACAAATGTCCGTGTGCTGGAGAAACATGAGAAGGGCTCTAACAGCCTTGAGGTTCTACTTGAAGCTCCCCATTGAAATTCATAAATACACAGGCAGAGCTCAAGAATAAACCTGAAGTGCGAGTTGATGAAACAGCTCGTGGCAGAACTCTGCAGCATCACGGGTTTCAGAGTTCCTGTTCATTTACCACTGACAACACCAACAAGGAGAGTTCACCAGTTCAGGGACTCTGTCAGGCTCTGCTAGAGCCTGACAGAGTCCCTGAAGCCCTTCCTGTATAGAGTGTCCTGGATGATGCTGGCTTGCATGTCATTGCAAAGACAGATGGAGGTTTTGGGTGAGTAGCTGGGTGCTGTGGTGTAAGGACCATGCCGTGCTCACTGTGGCCCACTCCCAGTGCTTCAGTCAAGGTGCCACGAGCTCTGTGCCACAGAGCTCATTGATCCAGGAAGAATTTGCCATCTTAAGTTCTGCACTAGCTGATCCCACCTGAAGAGCTGCCTCCATCTCTGGGGACCCCAGTGCAAGAAAGACATGGACCTGTTGGAGTGAGACCAGAGGAGGCCATGGAGATGCTCCCAGGGCTGGAGCCCCTCTGCTCTGGAGCCAGGCTGGGAGAGCTGGGGGTGCTCCCCTGGAGAGGAGAAGGCTCCAGGGAGAGCTCAGAGCCCCTTGCAGGGCCTAAAGGGGCTCCAGGAGAGCTGGAGAGGGACTGGGGACAAGGGATGGAGGGACAGGACACAGGGAATGGCTTCCACTGCCAGAGGGCAGGGCTGGATGGGATATTGGGAAGGAATTGTTCCCTGGGAGGGTGGGCAGGCCCTGGCACAGGGTGCCCAGAGCAGCTGTGGCTGCCCCTGGATCCCTGGCAGTGCCCAAGGCCAGGCTGGACATTGGGGCTTGGAGCAGCCTGGGACAGTGGAAGGTGTCCCTGCCCATGGCAGGGGGTGGAACAAGATGGTCTCCAAGGTTCCTTCCAACCAAACCATTCTGGGGTTCTGTGAGCAACTGTTCAGGTGTCTACATTCAAGTTTGTGATCCCAGTAGTGGTCTGGTGCCTTTTTAGTCCTGTGAACAAGGTGAAGGTAGACAAAGCCTCTTGCCTGATGTTGAAGACAGACAGTTCTTGCCAGTGTTCTCGTTTCACATGTTCTCTACAGATCCATATAGGTCTTCCTTCTTAGCAAACATCTTGCACTGAAATAATTAATAGAAGTTATTCCTAGAATTCTGGATGGAGATACAGAGAAAAAAACTTTTGGAAAAAAACTTTTATTGGTCTGTTGCCAGAGCCAATAAAGCTCTGGGATCTGGTGCGCTTTTGTGAGAGGGTGATTGTCATAGTCAGTGCAACATTTCTGTAAATAATGCCCTGGAGGGCTTTTCAATCCAGTCCTGGGAGTGCTGGCCTGGCTGAGGGTGCCTGAGCAGTCGTTGGCACAGGTGGTGAAGTGTTGGACTGTGTGGATTTGAGCACCTCCAGAATTAATGGAAGATTTAGGCACAGCACATATAGTTCCTGTTGTTGTTCTGTGCACCCTTAACATTGTAAGTTTTAGGACATCTTACCCAAGGAAGAAGGTGGCTGCTGCATTTTCAAACAAGCTTTTGCAGCATTGGGTTATTTTTTAAAAAGTTGTCATTTTAGGAACTGCAGTGCAGTGGAACCTAGTCCTAAAGTTTCCGTTTTTTGGAAAAAAAGTCCTAAAGTTTCCGTTTTTTGGGACGTAGAATTGAAGGCCTGTTTTGGAAAGGTTGCAAACTACCAGTCTCTTTTCAGTCAGTCTTCCCAAATGGAGCCATAGGGCCTTCTTGCCTTCATTGACCTGTCCACCGGGAATATAAATGCATTCAGTCTTTTGATTTATGTCATTGTGGATTGACAAACATTAGTTAATGAAGTTCTAGATGCAGATTAGTGTCTAGGCCTGGTTCTCAAATCTGGAATATTTACTGCTAGAAATGGATTGTTATTTCTCTGGTAATGAAAGATCAGGACATTCCCTCAGCATATTTCAGTGAGAGCAGAATAAAAACTTGTTTTCTGATGTAGCATTGCTTGTTTCATCCATCCTGACTATCTTACAGCACCTTTTCTTTTTGGAAATCTTTTCGGATGTTACAATTCTTCAGTGGCTCTTTTTAACTTTGTTGGCGTGAGAACTGCTCACCTGTTGAGGAATACACCTGGTGCAGGTGGGCAGCAGCAGTGTGAGCTGCAGGTTGTTCTGGGAGGGGGTTCTTCAACTCTGACAGACTTGGGGCCATGACCACTCTCTGGGGAGCTGTTTCCTCCAGAAGCTTTTCCTAGTATCCAACCTAAACCTCCCCTGACACATTGAGAAGACCCTGGACTGAACATCAGCATCAGGATGGGCACAGACTGGGAGGGGGCACAGCCCAGGGGGGCTTTGTCCGGGGTCCCTCCCCAGGGGCACCAGCTGGGGCTGTTCTGTGTCACTGCACCACAAAGGACCCGGAGTCTGGGACTGTGCTATGGGAAAGCTGGGGCCGAGCTGGTGAGAGGAGCTGCTCTGACTGGGGGAGTGTGGGGTGTGCGGGGAGTCACACGGGGCCTGCGGGGTCACTGGAGCCACCACTGTGAAGGGGCTTTGATCCCAGCAGTGCCTGTCTGGGGCGGTGCCAGTGGGACGCTCAGAGTGGCATCAGACCAGTTGGCTGGGGGAGTTTCCCTAAACACCCCACCAGTGGAGGAAGTGGTTTCTCACTGACTTCCAGGCTGGCTGGACAGTGTTAGTCGTGCAGCAGATTGTGTAAGTGCTCCGTGAGAGATTAGGAAGAAAGAAGCATCTTCTCTCTCCGCGCTCTGCTCCTTTAGCTCATCACTGTGCCTCTACATGCATGCTCCTGCATGCTTTGTTCTTGGTATCCCATGGAAACGTTTGCCAGGCCTGTATGCAAGGGCTTCCTATGTTTTTTTCTAAAAGCCTGAAGAAAAGCAGGTGGAAGCTTCCTTCCCACCTTCTAATGGCTCTGAATCAGCACTGCCCCAGGCACTGCTTGAGTATCCTGGGAGATGCAGAGTGTGAGTATTGTGGACAGGTTAAAGGATGTGGGACAATGATGGAAAGTCAGTAGCCACTTGCCAAACTCTTGTCAATTCTGCTTTATGCCAAATATAAATGTGGTAACTTGCCATCATGGTGTGCTGGGAATGTTTCTCTGGTATCTGACTGTGGTGCCTCCTTTTCAGGCAGCAGATGCACCTTGGAGAATTAAAAAAACCACAAAACCCCAATCTCTTAAGTGTCTGTTCTTAAAATCATTACAATATATAGCAATTTCTTAATCTCAGCAGCAGGAAGGATTTTTATCATAAATAAATGGCAATAAAGGGCAAATATGGTTAAAGTGAAGGAAATTTTAACTTTTTCCTCTTAAAGGTGGAAAAATGTCAGTGTTTCTTCCTTTGCTTACTAAATATTCTAGTTGTGCCATACAACTTGCGGATTCATCAAATTATTGGTGTGTTCTGCCTGTAGGGTTAGAATTTTGTAGAGGGCAAAGGCAATCAAAGTTGCCTTCCATTAAAATAATTTTGAAAATGTGTGTTACGTGGTTTTATAACTTGGATACGGTGACCAGAGATGGTTCAGCTGTTTGAGTGTTGTTTACCAGAGCAGGAAACTTCTCTGAGGTTGTGCTCGGCCAGTTCTGACAGAGCCAGAAGGGAATGTGTATTTAATGACAGAATTTGCAGTACAACTGAGATGACCTGGCAGCTTAAAAATTGTCTGCTGAGGGGAGTCTTTTCCCCCGCTTCCAGCTTTGCAGTCCCTCCCCCTGCTCTCCTATCCTGTGGTATTAACTGGTGCTTATCTTGTTGCAAGGAAAGCAGATTAAAACTGCTGACACAACAAAAAGTGCTTCCCTCCTGTGTAGTTTTCCATTGCTTTCACAGTACAGGTTGGTTATAGGTATGGTTGGGCATAGGGTGCTGGGATGGGCTCGTGTTGACACTTGAGGGGTAGAAGCTGATCTGTGGGTGAAGGGGAGCAAGAGCTGCCAGCTCTTAATGCTTCAACACATATTGAAAAGATAAAGATTCAGTTCAAATCCACACTGTGTTAAATCTCAAATTAGCATAAGTCTTCCCATTATTTATTCTGTAATGATGTGCTTGGGTATTGGTTTAAAAATTTGACCTTTACTGTCAGAGAAGAATTAACAGCAGCTGCTGGTGAAGGGGCTGGAAGTCCCTTCATGCAGGGAGCATTCCTTTTCTAGACCAAGGATTTCTGGTTGCTGTTTTCTGACTTCTTCCAATATTCAACTTCTGGCTGTCAGTACTGATGCAGTCCCCAGAAAGGCTTATCCTGCAGCAGATCCAGATCTGTAGATCCTGTTGCAGGAACAGGGTTTAGATAGCCTGATTTTGACTATTTCAAAGTGGTTGAAGTGCTTTGAAAACTACAATTCTGGCAAGCCATGAGCAGCTTGAGTCTGGTGTGAGTTTTAGTTGTAGGTCAACTAAAACATCAGGATTCAGTCCCTGATGGTGGACTGAGGCAGAGAGTATCTTCCTGGGATAAGAATTCTGGATGTTTTCTCAAGGCTTTCTTTAAAATGCTGCAAAAATAGAAACTCTATCAAATACTCAATATGCCCCCAAGTCAGTGTCCAGCACGGGCTCACCGGTTTCACTCACAGTTAAGCAGCACCAAAGGCAGCATTCGACAGTAACAGGCCTTGAGATGCAGGATGGACCACATTTACAGGGGAAAACATTCAGAAAATTAATAGTACCCAGTTAAAACACTGAACTAGGTCAGATCTGGCTGCTTCTCCTCTCCCTGTCTGAAAGAGTTCTGGGCATAACATTGGAATTCAGGTTGAGGTGGCAGTTTGGTTGTGGCTGGTCAAGTACCTGGACATGTGGGACCTGATTTTTACCTTGGCTGTTGGGAATACTTTGGTGTTTACAGGAATGTCTTAAAAATCTGTCTTGATGCTTTTTATTAATGTAAAAAAATAGAAATCTTGAGGAGCTCTTTAATGGTACATAGTTCTGTAATATGTCGTATTTGTGCTTTTGAAAGAATGAATTGTTCTGCAAATTTCAACAAATAGTGTTTTGTTTTGTGAGTTGAAAAAAATGCATTGCTGAAGCAGTGGCTTGTTCTCAGTTTTTTTTAATAAACATTCGAACTTATTTCAGGTGGAGGAAGTTTGGTTTATGGAAATGTGAAGATCTAAACCTCACTAGCAATTTTTTCTCTTTGCAGATATATTGTAAAATGTCCAATGGTTATGAAGATCACATGGCTGAAGATTGCAGGGATGATATTGGTAGGACAAATTTAATTGTGAACTACCTCCCTCAGAACATGACGCAGGATGAATTACGGAGTCTGTTCAGCAGCATCGGCGAAGTGGAATCTGCAAAACTTATTCGGGACAAAGTTGCAGGTATGATTTAGTATTTCAGAAATTGTCACCTTGTGCTAGACTGCTCAAGCAAATACTTGATTGAGTACAACTTAATGTAGAAATATTAAATATTTGTGTGTGTAGTCAAACTATTGACAAGTTTGCCTGGAACTCCAGTAATGCCAGGATTGGGTATTGGGAGGATGGAATGCCCAAGGCTAAGTTAATGACTATTGTGTGTATGGCTAAGAATTCCAAGAAGTACAGTTCCCGAATTTGAACATCAGTAGACAGGTCTAAAACTGGGTTGGATTTAGTCCCCAGCTGATTTATTCTTCCTATAGTCTGAGTGTTTTTGACTCTACCAGAGCTCTGTATATACGAACAAACCTTTTGTTCTGATTTTGATCAGTAAAATAAAGGTGTGCTGAGATTCTGAAGTGGCTGTATGTCTTATCACTGTTGCGGAATTAAACTTGTAAGTTCCTTAAATAGGATTGGTAGTAGTAGCTTTAAATTATGAAAGGAATGAATTGTTCTGACTTGTGAAACTACATTTCCTTGAAGCAAAACAAATGCTGACAGAGCAACTGCTTGCTTCCATGAGCCATATCCGTTTAGTTGCAGGAGTTTTTAGCTGCTCTCTGAAGAGGTTTTAATTCTTGCACTGTTAAAATACTTCATTTACAAGTTTTGGTTGTTCTTGTTCAAAAGTTGCAGAATCTTGAATTTAGTGAGAGCACTTGGTTGTTTCTGGAGGGGAAAAAAAAGTGCTGTTAACTAGCTGTGCACTGGTGTTTGTTCCCAGCCTGCAGCTCAGTGCTTGTGGAATTCTCTGCTGCACATGCTCAGTGTTGTATTTCAGAATCCAGCAATACTGATCGTTATCTAATCTGTAACAGAACTGGCCTGAGACTGCTCCCCAGTCTGTAAAAGCTGCATGGGAGCTGATGGAATGTATGAGAGCTCTTTGTGCGTCATCTTTAGTGCTTTATTTGCTTGAGAATACCCATGAGAACTGAATAATTAAAAACTTCAGAATTTCCTTTCCGAGTAGCCTCTCTGATTTCCACTTAGGCTTTCCTAATATCTTACAGATGAAGTATCATGTGATGTTTGTCGGTCTAAATCTGTACTTAAGGGATGTATATGTTCAGTCATGATAAAATAGTTACATAAATTGTGATTTCTTTAATTGTTTTAGAACATGAGTGTTCAGCCCAGATGTTGTCATACACGTTGAGGCTTACCCTGAAGGCTGGTTTTGCAAGGAGTAAGACCGCTTGCTTAATGATAGCAAGTCATAGCTGACCCACACCTTAGACTGTAAAATAAGGACAGAATCACCTGTGTGAGAAGGAAGGATATTTTCAGTGGGAAGCAAGAGACTCATTAGTGCCTGAAGTTGAGAGTCTGTTTCACACTGTTTCCTGTAGCATCAAACACTCTGGTAAAGTCTGGTTAACTTTAACTTGGAGCTTGACAGTGCTAGCTAGTTTAAAGTCCAAAACATACACTTGTGTGCTCGAGGTTGTTCCTAACCTCAAGAATCAAAAGTAAAATTGTTTCTATTGTTGCAGAGAGTCCTTAAGTGCCTGTGGACAGAACACTGGCTTTTCTCTGAAGTGGTTGCAGGTGCTGGATTCTGTGCAGCCTGCTAGTGGTCAGGCCACTGAATTTTGTTGCTACCTAATTTTTCGTTTGCTTGCAACACTATTAGGAACAGTTACCAGTCATCTCCATGCTTACTGATAGTTCTGGAATATCAGTGTCAAAGAATTGGCTCTTTCTAAGCATTTTTTCTTCCTCTTTCTTTTGTTTCTGCCCCTTGATGTTCACTTTGTATGTCACTATTCTCAAACCCTCTGTTAAACAGATGGATGGGTGGCAGTCCCTGAACAGAACAATCCTGTGGCAGAGTTCTGCTTTTCTTCTGCCTCCTCTTACATTTCTCTGACTCTGTGGCAGACAGCAGGAAACTGGAGCTGCAGAAAACCTGTTCAGCTCCCTGACCTTGGTTTCTGGTCAGATAAATCATAATATTGGCATGTGAGATAGAGTGGGTTGAGTGGCCTAGACGGGAGGGAGGGAACCTTTGCTTTTGTTGGAATTGACTTTTTCTATCAGTTTAGTTCTTTTCAGTGAAGTCATAGCTTTTGGTGCCCCCATGAAATTCTAATAATCAGAGTATTTGTCCTTGGAAGTTCCCTTCATTGTTTGTATTTGCAGAGTTAAAATCAACGTTTAGTTGATAATGCTTGCTTTTTGTAACACATTGAATGATACGTGCATTTCTTCTCAGTTTCTTGTCTGTTAATGAAATGTGCGGCAGAAAATACTTCTGCCTGGAATGCAGTTTTTCATGACTTATTGAACTGGCATAAGCTGTCTGGAGACTGATTACTGGGATTCAAGAATTGTTTTGAAAGCCAAAGTTTGGGTTTGTTTGAGCAAAGTATTTCATTATTATCATTACGTATGTTGTTGGGTTTTGCTTCAAATGCAGCAGAGTATTGAACAATCTGTGTTCCATGTGTTAGATTGTGGTTATAAAATATAGAGAAACTCTCTGAAACCCCCAGGCTGCATATCCTTTATCTCACTACTGATGAGCATTACAGGAAGGTGAAAGTAGCAGCAAACTGTAGTGTCAGTTCACATTCCTTACCAGGAGCTTTTGACTTTGTGTACGTATGGATTATAACCACTGGTAGAGGTGTGACTGTGTGTCTGGCTTTTTGTTTGAGATATGACAACTTCTTTTTCTGTTTGGTTTTTTTTTTTGAGTAACTGTACAGAGAAGCTTGTACACAGTAGATGAGCATTAGAAGGGTGCAGGGCTCCTCCTGATCATACTGGAGGAATAGAGTGCTGGGCTCTGCATTCCCCAGTTGATGTATTGCCTTCCTCAGCACTTCCAGACATGGCTTTGCTTGACTTGTGATGAGTGAATCAGTACTGGGGTCAGCAGGCAAATACTGGATTGTTGCTGTGCATCTCACTGTACTTGTGTTTATGGTGAGTATGTCTTGGACATCCAGGATTTTCATAAGAGAATTACAGAATTCATTGGACACTGTTCTTTCTGTCAGATCTTAATTTAACACCAGCCATACCTTGGGGCTCTAAACCCTAGGGAAATGTTGGAAGGCTGATTCCCACTTCCCAGTATAGTATGGCAGTGTCCAGCCTGCAATATAACTTTTCACTGGGTCATGTCCTGGCCTGTCATGATGATTGCTGAGGTCTGTGAGTAGCCATTGACCTGATTCCATCAATGAAATCCTCTCTTCCTGGGGCTCTGGCTCATGAGGGTGAGAGCAAGAAGGCTGGGGTTGGTTCAGTTGGCCTGCACCGATCAGACAGTAGCCCTGCAGCATTGACTGCAGACACAGCAGGGCCAAACTCGTGCTCTGCACTGATTCCCCCTCCAGGGATATGATGTTAAATGTCTTCTTCCTTGGAGCAGCTGCCTTGTGTCAGAGATGATCCAACAGAAGAAATATGTCTCGTGCTGTATTTTGCATGGGGGGTGTTTGACTTTGCTGCAACATCCAGGTTCTGGGGTCTGGGTTTCCAGCTAGTGTGATGGGCTGGGCTCCTCTAACAGGTGAGTTTTTTCTCCTTCAGTGCCTGTTGATGCAGGAATGCAGGCCTCTGGGCCCCTCTGGGCTTGCTCAGTTTCTTGCAGCACAGATGTTTATGGCTCGTTTTGTCAGGATGTCTGACTGTGTACAGCACAGATGCTTCTGCTCAATAGCTCTAAATTCTCCAAGACAGCCTGGTCATCTTTAGCCTGCTGTCCATGCAGATGTACAGAGTCTATTAGTCCTGGACCAAATGCTGAAGCTGAAAGTTAGTCTGTCATGAGTGTTTTAGTTTCTCTGTCTTCCCCTTACTCTGCTGAAGTATTGGCACTTTTAAACCTGACTGTCCTAAAGCTCTGAAAAGGTTGAGTTAAACTGTTTTTTTGTGGAATTATTCAAAATAAAAAGCTACCAAACTCGTGTACAATGGCAGCACGTGGTAGTATTAAAAATAATATTCCTGCTTATTGGAATAATTGTGTGAGCTGTGGGGTGCTCCCACCCGTGATACTGAATGTAACTGTCCTCAGAGTACAAGGGAAAAGAATTCAGCAAAACTACCACAAAGCTGTGTTGGGGGAGTTTAAGCTGGATATTAGGAAGAGGTCCTTCCCCCCGAGGGTGCTGGCACTGCCCAGGCTCCCCAGGGAATGGGCCCGGCCCCGAGGCTGCCAGAGCTCCAGGAGCGTTTGGACACCGCTCCCAGGGGTGCCCAGGGTGGGGTTGTTGGGGTGTCTGGGCAGGGCCAGGAGTTGGAAGGGCCCCACAAGGATCATCAGTCCAACTCAGAATATTCTAGGATTCTATTCTAGGATTCTCTGAACCTTTTTCCCCATGTGTTTATGGTCACAGACTTCTGTGGGGTCTATTTATTGCTCCTGACACCGTATCCCTGCTCTGAGTCCCTGGTGACAGGTTGCTGTGCACACCTCACTCTGTGAGAGTTCCTTCTGACAGTGATTTGTAAAGGACGCATCCAACTTCCTGAGGTTTCCTGTTCCTTCCCTCACACCTTCTGTACTGCCTGAGCAGGGAATGTTTTCCCTCTGGTACTCAAGACTTTCTACTCTAGGAAGTGTAGGATATGATGCTTCACACTGTTCCAAAGGCTCTGTCTGTACCTGCCAGCTCCCCAAACATGGCCCGCTCTGTGCAGAGGTTGAGAGGGAGACGTGAGCTTCCTGTGCACCCTCTGCATTTGCTCGTGTCTGTGGGAGTTCTGGTGGAGCTCGCTGAGGTCAAACTCTGTCATCAGCAGCTGTCAGGGCAAAGGGATCTCTCCACTACTGCTGATAAGTGGGTAGCAGACAGGACATTTTGGGGTGATTTGTTAAGGTTGTATGCAGGAATCTGGGGTCCATCTCAAACATTGCTGTCGTGGTTGCTCACTCTGCATGTGTGCCTGGGGCGTGTTGCTTACAGGACCAAAAGAAGTCACTTTCAGATAGTTGCAATTCCCCAGGAATGGATATAAAGCTTTACACTTTCCCTGCCTTTTTCTTTTCATGGTGTCTTCTCTGGAAGACTCACTCTCAGAAATTATGCAGCTAAAAATGAAATCAATGTCCTTGTCCATGTGAGCTTTTCAAGCAGAAAGGGGAGGAGGATTTTACTGCCCAGCTGTCAGGTGCTGCAGGGTGGTGAGTAGCTCAATTTCACGTGACAGGGCAGCTACTCATTTCCCCAGTGCAGTGAACTCAGTCTAGAAACAATATTCTGAAGTGTTCCTGTTTGTGGAAAATAGTTAAGTATTCTCTTTGGCTGAAATAGTTTCCTTTTGCATGCAGAACACCCATGAAATTGTTTATGCAGTTTTGCTGTTAACTGTGGAATTTGAATGCATTGTTATCTCTGGATTTTTTTTTCCTAGCTCTTTAATCACATTTGGTGGTATGTGATTTCTTTAAATGTGCATTCAAGAATGCCTTGTGGCAATGGTTAACTTAATGAGAAGTGCAAGTGGTTTGCAGACAAATTGCCCAAATACTGAAAATGTGAACACCAGCTTTGCCAGCTCCACTTAATTCCCTGTCATAAAGGTGATCACATAAACTGCCTCAGAGGTAGTAACTGAGTTCTAGCAAGGGTATAGGAATACAGTTAACATAAATCAGAGAATCCTGGAATATCCTGTGTTGGAAGGGACCCACAAGGATCATCAGTCCAGCCCCTGTCCCTGCCCAGACACCCCCCAAAAACCCCACCCTGGGCACCCCTGGGAGCGGTGTCCAAACGCTCCTGGAGCTCTGGCAGCCTCGGGGCCGGGCCCATTCCCTGGGGAGCCTGGGCAGTGCCAGCACCCTCGGGGGGAAATTTCCCTGAGCTCCATCCCAAGCCCTGACACAGCTCCAGCCGTTCCTGGGCTCCTGTCCCTGTCCCAGAGCAGAGCTCAGCCCCTGCCCCTCCGCCTCCCCTCGGGAGGAGCTGCAGCCCCCGAGGAGCCTCCCCTCAGCCTCCTCTGCTCCAGCTGAACGAGCCAAGTGCCCTCAGCTGCTCCTCAGCCCCTTCCCTCCAGACCCTTCCCGGTCTTTCTAGCCTTAAAGGTTGCCTGGGTTCTTTCAGAGGGATCAGAGCACAGCCAGCAGAAGCAGCAGCTGCAGCAGCAGTTCTTGGGCTCTGCTTCTCAATATTCGGGGCGTGCCTGGGGTTGTCAGTGGTACCCCTCTGATGACCCGGAGTGCCGGCTGCTGTCAGGACGGGATAGCTGCAGGACACCTGGACTTGGAGCAGGTTGCTCCAAGATTTGTCAGGTGTACTTGATCAAAAGGCTGTTGGAGTTTTTGTTCTGGTTGACCCCTGCTTGGGGAGTGTCAAGCACTTGTTTTGCTGTTGCTTAGGCCAGGCCTATGTACCAGTCTGGCCTAGAGCACAGCTCCCAGAGCCCTGTGAGCAGGCAGAGCAGGGCAGGGATGGGGCACTCTGCTGTGTTCAGCCCATGTGCGCTCAGGGCTGGTGGTTGATGTGCTGTGGTCTCCAGCAATTGTGGCAGCACCTGTTCCTGGAACAGCAGAGGCTTTGGCCAAAGAAAAGCTGCCTTGGCTGAAAAGGATGGTGGAGCTGTGCAGGGAGTGCCTGGGGCCTCTCACACAGGCTGGGCAGATGTCTTCTTAGTGCTGCAAGCGAGGAGGACCTGTGTCACCAGGTGAAGGGCCTGTGAGTGAATTGAAAACCAGTCCTCGAGGTTGGGAATCATCAGCACAAGGTGCAGCTGGAGGGGAGTCACTGGTGAAGTACCCAAAGGTTTGACATCAGGGCCAAATCTGTTAGAAATGTTGGTCGCTGAGCTGGCTGGTGGTTCTGATTGCACCCTCGGAGTGTGCACAGTGATGTCAGAGTGGGAGCAGTGGCTGGTCACCAGGTGGTGCTGCTGCTGCTCAGAGGGACCCTGAGCGTGTTCTCTGAAAGCCTTGAGGCAGGGCTGGCACACCAGGCAGTGACTTCCTGCTGGTTTGGGGTCGTGGGTATCCTTCCACTGGGTATCCTTCCACTCTGGATACGGAGGCGGTTAAATATATCCCTCCTTATGGTTCAGAAGTCAAAAAGGCCAAGAGAGCTGTACAGGCCATTCATGGCTCTGCTTCCTTTGCTTTTCTTTTCCCTCATCAAGCCATACAAATGAGCCATGTAGCAACATCTTTGATTGTGTTCTGGTATTTCTCAGCATGTTTTTAGTGGGAGCTATTGTTCCACATCTTACAATACTTTCATTCTCTTCCAGTGGAGCAGCTGCATTTCTGCAGAGTAAAAGTAGGGTTCAGCTCAGCCTGTGATTGGGGTGACTGAGCACTTGCTGAGGTTTTGTACTGTAATGTTTGCAGCTAAAAAAGTGTCATTATTTGAAAGCTGAAGTTTCTTCCTCAAGAGATGGAAGAAGTGAATTTTTGAGCCCTCAACATCTTGAACAGTCAGATTTTTGTTCCAACAACAGGTGAACAAATTCTGTCCAGTTGAAAGAAATGAGATCTTGCGGTCAGTGGGGAGGCATTTTCCTCCCAGACTGCTT
>VZRO01004065.1:167406-233860 GCA_013397915.1 Daphoenositta chrysoptera | reverse complement strand
ACTGCTTAAAAAAAAAAAAAAAAAAGCCTGAGCTATTTCTGCACAATTTTGAGCCTGGTGTTTTCTGTGTTCACTTTACAAATCCTTTTCACAGAATCTCATATGCTGGCAGTTCAACTGGAACAGGGGTCCTGGAGCAACTTTTTAAAAAATTAAAAATTAAATTAAATTAAATCTCAACAGAGAAATGTTCTGGAACTGAGAGAAAGGAAAAATAAAAAGAGAACATATAGAAATTATCATTAGGCAGAGAGGCTTCATGAAATGAGATTAATTACTAAAAAACCCTGCCATTTTGTTTTCAGAATTTAAAGCTGTTACTCTTATGGTTGAATTTTTGCAGTATTGTGGAGATGGTGAGATCCCTGTGAGCTCTCTGAACCAGGGTTGACAACAGACTTGTGTCAAGTTAGCTTTGTGGCTTTTGACTTTTTCCCAAAGAGGTGTCTGTTTGAGTTGCTCGTAATCATCTTTGTTTCAAGGCAAATACCACTGATTTTGCATAAGAGGGAGAGGCCGCTTTATTTGTAATTTGTAGTGTTTTGCTGACTTGTCTGAAGGTCAGGCTTTCCAGACCAGCTAAATGTGCTTTTGCCCTTAAACTTCTCTAAATGAGACTCTTCATGGTTTGGCCATGAGCAGAAAGAGAATTGTGTCCTAAAGCCAGGGAAGCAGTGGGGACACATTCTGGATTGGAAAATCGTTATCAATGTAACTAGATATTTTCTTTGTTTTCTTGCTAGTTCCTTTCTGTTGCCATCAAGGGTCTGTTCAGTAGGATGTGCTGGTTTGAAGTCTAAAGCAGAAGCGGGAAGTGGCTCAGTGAGCAGTCTGGGTCTTAATCACAGGAACTGCAACAAAGCTGGGTTCAGGTCCTGTAAAAGGAAGATCCTGAGCTGCTGCTCAGAGTGACCACAAAGGATGAAACCTCATGGAAATGCTTAAATATAAACCTAAACTTTCAGCTTTGTACTCTCTGTAGGTGGAGCACGGTGCAGTAATTGCTGGTGCAATGTTGGTCTGACTGACCCAGCCCTATAACAGCACAGTGCTTCCCAGGTTCTTTCTAGGTTAGGCACAGCCCCAGGCTATTTGTCTATGCTGAGCTTTGCCCCCAGCCTGACACAGAGAGGACTGTGTGGGGTTTCTGGTGCCATCTTGGTCTTTCAGTGACTAATGATAGTTTTGGGCAGCATTTATGACTTAACTGGAGATGAGGCAGATGAAAGCATTTCAGAATGATTAATTGTTGCTTCAGCAAATTCTTTGTGTAAACAAAAAAATACTTTCTTCCATTTCTCAAAATCTGCATAGGAGATGGCAGAATATTTTTGGCAGGCAAAGTAAAAGTGAAGTTTACGATTAACTGCTTCAATACCTGCACTGAAGCTCCTGTACTCAGTTCTGTCTCCAGTAGTGTGTTTTCTCTGACTCATTGAGGTCACCACAGCACAAATGGTTGTGTCAGAGACACAGCAGCTGCTCAGTGTCACAGGTGGGGTGGGTGAGAGGACATCGCTGAACTGTGGGCTAGGGGACTGGATAGGAGAAAAGTTTTGGTTCAAACTGTGGGTTTTAGCATCAGCTTCATGTATTTCCAGAGTAGCTGAGATGCATCATCTATACCATTAAAGAAGGACTGAGTGCAAGGCTGGAGCCCCTCTGCTCTGGAGCCAGGCTGGGAGAGCTGGGGGTGCTCACCTGGAGAAGAGAAGGCTCCAGGGAGAGCTCAGAGCCCCTTGCAGGGCCTAAAGGGAGTTCCAGGAGAGCTGGAGAGGGACTGGGGACAAGGGATGGAGGGACAGGACACAGGGAATGGCTTCCACTGCCAGAGGGCAGGGCTGGATGGGATATTGGGAAGGAATTGTTCCGTGGGAGGGTGGGCAGGCCCTGGCACAGGGTGCCCAGAGCAGCTGCGGCTGCCCCTGGATCCCTGGCAGTGCCCAAGGCCAGGCTGGACATTGGGGCTTGGAGCAGCCTGGGACAGTGGAAGGTGTCCCTGCGCAGGGCACGGGGTTGAATGAAATGGTCTCTAAAGTCCCTCCCAACCCAACCCATTCCATAATTTCCTGTATTTTAAAAAACATACTATGAATTTTATGCTAGAAGTGACTCTATTTATTACTGTCGATGTTGTGATGATGGAATTTGATCAACATAGACGTGGAATGGAAAATCATGCCCTTCAACTGTTGGTTTTGAAAATTGGTGATTAAATACTTCAGATGTTTGTTCACATCCAAAAATGTGTTTTGACAGAAATCCTTCATGAAGCTGCTTTCTTTTCCTTGTAAAGACACTTTGCAGTATGAAAACAAAACCTGCCAAGGATGTAACAAATAGCAAGTGCTTGTCTCCAGAATCAAGTCAGGCAGCAGCTGGAGAACATGTCAGATTCTGAATCTGTCATTTTAGAACATTAAAATGAAAAAGGGGTTAAAATTATCATGTGGAGCACATTTAGTGTTTGGCTGAAGGATGTCAGGAGGAGGTAGAAACCAGCATCATCTCCTAGACCAGCAGACAAAAAATGACAGAAGAAATCTTGTGGAAACCTATGGAAATGAGTTTTCACACAAAAATAGACTAAGGGAGGGCATGCTTCCAAATTGCGTGATAGAATAAATAGTCCACTGAACATTGGCAGAGTCTTTGTTCCAAGCTGAGTAGCAGTTTTGGTAGTTCCAGGCTTTGATTTAAGGACTACACTAGAAAAACCTCAAAATTTAGAAATAGTTCCATGAATGGGAGAAATTCCCAAGAGGCAGAAGAAAAGCGGGATTCTTTACTTTCGCTAAACCTTTCTTTAGTATTCAGTTCTGTTCCATCCCTTCTTAGCTGAAGGGTGCATCCAGGCTGTCAACAGAAAGAGACCTTGTGCCGTGGAACTGAAAGAACCTGAGGTTGGCCTAGGGTTGAGTTCCTTTTCCTGTCCTTGGGGTCGTAGGATGGGGCAGTTCCAAGAGACACTAGTCCAGCTTCCTGCTCAGAGCAGACCCAGCCGTGAAGTCAGACCAGGTCCCTCAGGCTCTGTCCTATGGGGGAACTTCCACGTGCTCCAGCCTCCTGAGCATCTTGGTGTTCTTTTCCTGTGCTCAATCCAGTTTATCAATGTCTTTCCTGTGTTGGGGGATGTCAAAAATAGGATGCAATATTCAAGGTGTGGTCTAGTGAGCGCTGAGTAACGGGGGATGATCTCCTTCCTTCTGTCTTCTGGCTGTACAGGATGCTGCTGCCCTTCTCCCTTGGGGCACTGCTGGCTCATGCTCCATACCCTGATTCCCAGCTCATTTTCCATAGAGGAGTCTCCAGCCACTAAGTGTCCAGTCTGTTGTTGCCAGGCTGTCCTCTTCCCCACAGTCAGGACTCTGCATCTGTCCTTGCTGCATTCCATGAGCTGCCTGTTGGCTTGTCCCCCGTGGCAGCCTGAGCCTTCAGTCTATGACAGGTTCCTCCCAACCTGGTGCCATCTTCATTCTTGGTGAGAGCACACTCCCATCACCTCCTCCACGATATGGATCACGAGGTAAACTGCAAGTCCCAGTAGAGATCCTTGCAAACTCCACTAGTTCCAGGCATACAGGTAGAGTGTGTGATGAGGGGGTTGGGGGTGTGGGTGTGTTTTTGTCTCCTTTTGAAGATTGATGTGGTGCTTACCTTTTTTCTTCCAATTTCCTCATCATTGAAAGATGAAACAGTTTTGGCAGGGACATGAGCCTGGTGCCTCAGCACCCTGACAAGGAGCCCATTTCATCCCCCACAGGTTTGACTGGGACCAGTTCACTCAGTCAGTCCCTGGCTCAGTCTTCATCCACTGGCTCTTCTCTGGGAGCTCTTTCCAAAGTGCAGAGGCCTGTTAGACTGCCAGTGAAGTTAGGCACAGAAAGCATCCTGTGCCCCTCTGCTCAGATCACATGTTAAATCTGCTCCCACTTCCAGCCTTGTGCTGCTGGGACAGCAGGAGAACATTTTCTTGTTACCCTTGATATTACTCTTTTGTTTCTTTGCATTCTTTTCAAATCTGAACTGCAGTTGAGCTTTGCCATTCCTCAGACAGAGTGGACAGTGTTTCCGAATTCCTCCTTTTGTAGCTGTCAGTTCTTCCATCTCCGATGCTCTCTGTTTCCCTTGGAACTCTGCCACGGGCTCCCTGTTCAGCCAGGCTTCTCTGCTCACACATCTGCCTGTTTTCCTGGCTGTTAGGAAACAGAGGATGCTGTATGTGTTCTGTGACTCGCTCAGCAGTTAGGGTACAGTCTCTTGATCACCTACTCTGCCAGTCCTACCTTGCTGCACTTCTCCATTGTCATAAATAACACTTTTTGGGAAGTTTGATGCAGGATGGGGGCGTTTTTCTCCAGGCTGATGTGACTGTGTAGCCCTGGCTGTACAACAGTGTAACTGTGCTAAAGAAGCCCATACAGGGCATGTCTGAGCACTTTAATCTGTTCTTATCCTCAGAAACTATAGTCATTGCTTTGAATTCTGCTGATGCCTGGTATTTTACGTGGTACTTCTCGATGCATTCACGCGTATTTAGGCTCTCTGGTTATCACTCTTACAGCACAGTTTGTAAAGCCACACAAAAAACTTAAACCCAGCTCATGTCCTCCAAAAACCCAGTTCAGAAAACAAGTTCTAAACTAAGTTGCCATCATGCTGAGGTGCACTGACGTAACAGGAGTCAGGTTTGATTTTGGAGTTTCTTATGAAGGACAGGATGGGGAGGATCTGAGTTAGCTGCTCTCAGTGAAGTGCTCAGGTGTGTATCAGACTCCTTGGTGAAGCTGGAGTTGTCAGCAGTGGACTGGGAATAAGGAAGGAGCTGGTGACTGAAGCCATGTGTCTCGGGAGCTGGGAAAGGAAGCAGGGACATGGACAGAAATCCAAGTGATGCATGGAAAGAAAAACAGTGCCCTCTCTCCTGAAAGGGCCTTTTATCATGGAAACAAAACTTGATTCTTTCTGCTGAAGGACTGTAGTATTTTGCTTAAAACTGGGTTTTATAGTTACTTTGTTAATTATTCATCCAGATAAGGACCTACTTGTTGCTCTTTTTTAGCTTTTTCTCTTGAGTAAATTTGCATTTATGTATATGCAAACTTTTAAAAATATTTTTTAATTCCTATCCACTAAAATGTTTTGAAAACTGTTACAGCACCAATTTCCTTTGCACTGCAGGTTTCTATAGCAGGCTGAGAACATCAGGAGAAAGCAAAAAAACTTCTCTCCTTGCCTGGGGTAAACACTTGACAGCAGTCATAATTCTGTGTAAATGCCAGTTCCTTATATATTTCCTGGCATCCCCAGCAGAGAGGTAGATTGTACGGTTTTGGTGTAAGACTATGAAGCAAAGAGCATTCCTGCATAGGCGTCCTTAGGTGCAAATGCCTCCTGCAGTGATGGGACTATTGTGTGTTGGCCCAGCCTGTGTAGAGATGAACACTGGGCACTGAGTGGGAGGAGATGGCTGAGACTGATGCTATTGGGTATTTTAGAGCAACATAAGTTAATATACGCTGTCAATTTTGCATGGGTTGGGTTTTTCTAGCACTTACGGACTATAAGGTCATGTTATACTAATGTAGTTTAGAGGTGGTAAGTACAAACTAAGACGGAAGGTGTGCATTCTAGGTTATTGTAGAGAAATACAAGTAATTGATAGTTTCTTACCTATTGTCAGGTGAAAGTTAATGGGACTGTAATATTGGGGTTCAGTACAAATTTACTGTCAAATGCCTAGAGGGACTATGAAAATGTCTGACCTTTGTGATCCTGCCACTTTCAGAGCCTTCTTTTTTTAATCTGTGTTTGTTTGAGTAAACCCCATTACGTGCCTGCCCCCTCATTTCCCAGGACATTCAAACTGTAGTATAAGGAATAGTCATTGAGCAACCTGTATAAAACTGGAAGTGGAAAAGGTGCAGAATTTTGCTCTGACAAAAACAGTAAAGAAGGTCAAGAGGATACAGTCACTGAGGGTACTTTGGGGACAGACACTTGGAAGGAGAAATGTGTGTAAGGTTCAAGATAGGACTTGTACAGGAACAAGTGGATGCAGAATGTGTAGACCTGAGTTTGGAAAAGGAGAGCATTAGCTGGAGGCTGTAGAATATGCTTTCAATCAGAGTGCCTGGGACAAAAATCAGAACTGCTTTTGATGTGGAATTGTGTGTGTATTAGGGCGCAGTTGCTGATTCCAGGGACTGGACCCAGGTCTCATGGTGCCTTTTACTCCTGAGTGTCCATGAGTGCTGTTACTTAGGTTTGGTTTTATCCTGAATATAAGTAACTTAAAATTTCTTGTCACAGATCTCAAACGATGCATAAACGCAATAACCTGTGTGATGCTTTGGAAGGCAAAAAAGGAGTGGGAGCAGCAGGAGAGGAGGGTATTCTGTCCCTCTGCACCACTCTGATGAGAACCCATCTGCAGAGCTGTCTCCAGCCCTGGGGACCCCAACACAAGAAAGACATGGAGCTGCTGGAATGAGTCCAGGGAAGGCCATGGAGATGATCTGAAGGCTGGAGCCCCTCTGCTCTGGAGCCAGCCTGGGAGAGCTGGGGGTGCTCACCTGGAGAGGAGAAGGCTCCAGGGAGAGCTCAGAGCCCCTTGCAGGGCCTAAAGGGGTTCCAGGAGAGCTGGAGAGGGACTGGGGACAAGGGCTGGAGGGACAGGACACAGGGAATGGCTTCCACTGCCAGAGGGCAGGGCTGGATGGGATATTGGGAAGGAATTGTTCCCTGGGAGGGTGGGCAGGCCCTGGCACAGGGTGCCCAGAGCAGCTGTGGCTGCCCCTGGATCCCTGGCAGTGCCCAAGGCCAGGCTGGACACTGGGGCTTGGAGCAGCCTGGGGCAGTGGAAAGTGTCCCTGCCCATGGCAGGGGTGGAATGAAATTGTCTCTGAGGTCCTTCCCAACTCAAACCGTTTCATGATCTACAATTCTATGCCTGCTATGTTCTCTGGGAGCTTGTTGTAAGTGAGTGGGGAAGGATACTCAGTGTACTGAAAACAGCATAATAAATTTATGTAAGTGGAATCCTGCTGTTCTTCACCTGTCAGGAGAATAGTCCCCCAGTCCTCCCCAGTGCAGCATCTATTCAGGAAGTGACAGTCCTGACTGTCAGGGCTCACTGTTGGTCACACTTGGAGGGATTAGTCTTGTTTGGCGTATGTTTCCCTGGTCTTTAAGGGCCCATTTCCATAAGTTTTGTTAGAATCTGGTTCTGTTTGGTGATTTGCTGGAATATTTATGTTTATGTGACTTTTGGGACAGATTGAAAATACCCATAAAGCAGCTGTTGCTCTGAGCCTTCAGAGCAGGGCTGGACCTGTGAGGGACGTTGGATCCTTCCCATCCTGACAAGAGGGAAAAGTCATTGCCAACTGTCCACCTGGTATTTTTTCCCTCTTAAACTTGCTTTTGTTTTCTTAGTCAGACTTTGGAGAAATGAGGTGGGGTCCAGGTGCTAAACATTTTTCTAATTGTTCGATTATTCATTTTCTTAATCAGAAGTAAATAATCTGAGTGGGTAAGTGGGTGTGAACCAACCATATTCGATCTAAATGATTTACCATCTTTGACTAATAAAACAAAATGAATGTTATAAAGAAATCACAAAAGCCATGCTGTGGGTACATGTAAGAAACATTGATCAGAATTTTGCAGATGTTCTCTGTAGGTCTCCAAATGATGGAGTTAAATCCTACTTGACTGGCACAAAGCGGTTTGCTGTAAGTTGTGTGCTGTGTCTGGTGTGCTGAGAGGCTAATTGGAGCTGGTTTGACACCGGGTCTCTGAGGGAACAGGTCGTTGTTTCTGTGCGAGAGTTGAACACAGTGGATCTGGCTTGTCTAAGAGCTTTAGCAGACAGCAGAAATTACCTGTGAGTGTTTATACAAAGGGTCTGTTAGACAACAGGCTCTGACATTGCCTGGGTTCAGCTGAGTTAGTGCTGGATTAGGTTTCACAAGGAAGCAGCCAAAGGCAGAGGCCGTGCCAGGAGCTAGTGCAGTTCTGAAGTCAATTTCTTGGCATGAAAACACTGAGGGTTATTTGGGGTTTCCTTCCATTCCCTTGTGGATTTTATACTTGCAATCTCGATGTCTCAGCGGACTGGGCATTCTTTTTTTCAATATCTGGAGTTAATCTGCAGTTCTCTTGCAGCCCTTTTCTTCATTCCCTCTGACATTTGTGCCAGGATATCATCATTTGACACCTGTGTCTGTATTTGGTGTTCTGAAATGTCTGGAAAGTGTAAGGAAACTTCCTTGTCAGCTAAGACCGTTGCAGAGCCAAGCAGTGTGATTAAAAAAGGGCTATTTCATCACAGAATCCTTTACCGTAACAATTAGCTTTGTCTTCTAGTGTCCTCTAACCTAACAATGGAACTTAATGACTTAAAAGTAGTATATTGTTAGAGGAAAACAGCACATTTTCCTATGCGTGCTTACAATTTTCTTTAGAAAATCCTACAGATCTGACAGAGACAAGAAGTTGGCTGAAACAGGTGTGTCTTGGGTTGAATTGCAGTTGTTTTATTGCTCTGAAACAGTCTTGAAAGTATTTCAGTTATTTTTAGGCCTACATTGATAAGAGCCTCTAATTGTTGGGAAATTGCAACCTAAAATGATCTTAGTATGTAATTTTATAATTGATAGTAGCATGTGGAGATTGGAGATAGAAGCAGAACAAGTAAGTATCCAAATAAATATCCTTTTCGTTAAATATGTTAAGGATTTTTATTATTAATATCAAATTCTTCCTGTAAGAGTTAAGACTAAACTTAGATAAAGTGATTGTACATGAATTGTCTGCCTTAAGGAGAATTTTTCACTCTTCACTATGGTGCTGTGTTTGGGAAACTTGCTGCTTTTTAGCTGTACTAATGAAGGATTGGAAACTTCTTTTTCCCTCTTGCTCCCAGGGGTGGAGGTTGGAATAGCCAAAGAAGTCTTGAGGCTCTTCATTTTTTACCTGACAGTTCATCCACTGACATTTTCTCACTTCCTGCTCTCTATCCACAAGAGTTTGTACTGATGAACTTGGTTAGGTGATTGCCTTTGTCCCACACCCATGAAGCTTGCAGGAGTGGTCAGAGTTGGTGTTTTAGTATTAAATTTCTTGCTGTTGATGTGTGCTCTGTGCAATGCTTGCTGTCTATGAAGGCAGAGGGATTTCCAGAGTGGGAATAAAAGACCTCTGAGTTATTCATGATGTGTGCCAACCTTGGGAAACCTCCTTGGCTTACTGAAGTATTTGCTGTGTGGACTGTGTATGTTGAGTTCACTTCTTGTTTGCATTTCCTTTCATTTTAGTTGTGATAACATTCTTTTGTTAGGATTAATTTTAAAAAATGTTCTTCCCTTTAGGACACAGCTTAGGCTACGGCTTCGTGAACTATGTAACTGCAAAAGATGCTGAAAGAGCAATAAACACACTGAATGGCCTCAGACTTCAGTCAAAAACTATCAAGGTAGGAGCTCTTCAGTCTTCTCTGAAAACGTCATTGTAATAAACTTCATTCTGATGGTAAGGTCTGTGTGCTCCCAGCTGCAGCAGGCATGCGTCTGGGAGGAGAATAGTGAAGTGTTTTGAAACAGCTTAATATTTGAAGATTCCCTTTCTTTATATTCCCACCATTTTTACAGAAGTAGAGGGACCATTCCAAATAGTTGCCAGGCTTTTTAACTCATGCACATCTTGGATGCTTCATAATGTTTATTGTGAATCTTGTTAATACACATGCACTCCTTTCCTATCCAAAACAACAGCCTGTGCTCTTTGTGTAGGATTCCCCCTGGTTAGGTGATCTCTGCAGCTTTCTCCAGTAGCAGAAATTAGGACAGAAAATTGCACTCTACTCGTGCCATCGTTTTATGAAACGTTAGAAAGTACACTGGCAGGACAAGTTTCTGATGTGAGCTGTGACAGGTCCAGTGTCTGAGTCAGAACTCGGGATTCTTCACATGGAAAAAGTGTTTGCTGGGAGCGTTGGTATTGGTCAGCCACTGTCTCCTTACAGCAATGCTAATATCGTTGTTATCACTTGGGTAAGCCCAAAATGAATGGAATTTTGTAGGGACGTGCACTTTCTCCTGTTGTGTGGTTGATTTTCTCCTAGTCTCTCCCGGTTCCATTTTTTTGAGCTCTAGTAAAAATGCGTATGTTGCTAGTGGGGGAGTAAACTAAATTGGCTCGTGACAATGAATTGATCTTTGCTGTTAATACCTTGAACATGTATTTTTATTTCTTTTAAAGGTTTCCTATGCCCGCCCAAGTTCTGAAGTTATCAAGGATGCTAATTTATATATCAGTGGCCTGCCCAGGTCAATGACACAGAAGGATGTAGAAGATATGTTTTCCCGTTTTGGGCGCATCATCAACTCACGTGTGCTTGTGGATCAAACCACAGGTGAGTTCTGGGGTCTTGGCTGCAGAAAACGAGTGTACAGCATGTGTTTGGTGTTTTTCTGAGACTAGCAATACCTAAACTTAAGTAAATTAGACTTCCACAAGCTAATCACAGCATCTGGTGTGAACCACTGATATCCATAACAGGATATCCATGTTCAGTGATTTTTTTTTTTAAACACAGAATGACTCATGCTGCTTCCTAGCCAGCTTACAGCCCAAACCTTGACCATATTAAAATAGGATTATTGTCATTTTTATCAGTTACTGATTTGTCAGATCTGCTTTCTTGCTCTGACACTTGCTGTCACTGCAGTGCACTGTGTTTCTGGGCCATGTGTGTAACCTGGAGTGCTGACCTTACCTTGACTTTACATACATGCAGCTCTTATCCACAGGTCAATTCCAGGCCATAGTTACAGATTTAAAGCAAAACAAAAATGTGTTTTGTCTTTTGTACCAGCCTGGAACTCACTCACTCAATTTTCTCATATTTTAAACCATTTGAGATGCCTCTATGGTTACTGATAAGCAAAGGAATTAATTTCACACACTTACTGCTGCCCTGAAAGTTCTAAATGTATTTTGCATATTGAAAAAAAAAAGGAGAAAGGGGAGAAGTTATTTAGTTAGGCACTTGGCTCAGGGGAGACCAAAGTTAGGGTTTTCTTTATGATGGTAATTCTGACTCTGTGTTACAATGTGTTTTCAGAGTTTAATTTCTTACCCCATTATTTCAGGCAGTATAACTGCAGAGTCTGGCTTACCCTGTCACCCAGGTGTTCTGTGGTTTTACCAGTAGCCCATATGTCATGTATTAATCTGGAGAGAGTTTTTACAAATACACTTTTTCATTGACTATGCATGTCCTGTATTAGAATAGAAGACAATCTAATTCTAGCAATTCCACATTTACCATTTTTAACTGGGATGTGCGTTCACACACATCAGTTCAGAAGCAGCTTTCCTGCTGCATGAGGAGTCTGCTGTAGTTTGGAGTGGGCCACCAGCAGCTCTTGGTGGTCTCAGTCTGAGTGCAGGCTGAGGTCTGCAGGGCTGTGTCCCCATCAGAGCCAGTTCCTGGTGCAGGCACCACTTACAGGTGTTTGGTCAGGGTGTGCTGCAAACACGACTGTGCATCAGAGAAACCTGAGGGGACTTGGGGAGATCTGGGAACTGACATGGCAGACACTCCATGGTTGAGTGAGGAAAATCCATCCTGCCTTTCCTGGAGAAAATTATTTATTTTGCCCAACTCTGATACCTGCATGGTCCTGTCTCTAGAGCTGGTTATCCAGGGCACAGCTGTAATGAGAAGCAAGAAAAAGACTTGTGGAGCTCAGCAAACTTATTACTGCAAGTGTCCAAACTAGTCATCCCTCTCTGGCAGTCTGGGGGGTCTGGAGAGCATCTGGATTTGACAGAGCTGTAAAGTGAGATGACAGAAGTCATACAAATAAAATCTCCTTGAGAACAATACAGTTTTCATGGGTGTGCTGAGGCTTGAGATGCTGTGTAATTCAGCTCAGAACACATCACCTGCTTTCCGATAGCCTTAATAATGCATTGACTGAAGAGTGGGTTCTGTTACATCTCACAGTTAATACCTGCAGAGCCTGGGCTTGCCATCCCACCAGGAGTGTAGCTGTGCCTTGGCTTTAAGCCTACCTGTTATATCTTGGTCTACTCCCACTTAAGACACGTTTTAATGTGTACTTAGCTGTACCTTCTCACAGAGGTGGTGCTCCAGCATTTGAAAATTATTCTGTTTAAAAATATGCTTTCTACAATATTTATATTTTAAGTGAATGCTTTGAGAAGCACTAGGATGAGCAACATGAAAGTGGAGGAGTCACAGTAAGCTGAGCTGTAGGATAGGCCTTGCTGAGTTCTGAGTGATGCTGCTACTCTGGGCCTTCCCAGGGTGGGACATACCTTTCCCCCTGGCACAGGAGGCTGATCTCAGTGGTACCTGAGCATACAGTGCTGTCAGCTCTACTCCGGTGAGCCCATCTGTTGTTATTTATCAAAATGCAAACACACCTTGCTTGCTGCAGGCCCAGGTTTTGAAATGCTGCGTTTCCTTCTGTGAAACAGAGAAAATGATCCTCAACTGTTATCAACAACCTTGGGATTTATGATAAGCTTAACTTTTGTATCTGGCTTTGAAGATGGTCCTGGGTGGATGTGAAGAAAACATGAAAGTATCTGATATGTCCCTTTCTGAACCAGAGCTAATGAAGTCTTACATTTAGTCTGGCCACAACATCTGCTTTGAAATGGCATTTAAACAAAGTGTGTCCTTTTAGCTTCACTGTGATAAACCGTATTTTCAGCCTAAGGTCAAGTCACAGATGAGAAGCAAGGGGAGGAGAGGAGAGCTCACAGGGCATAACTTGTACCTCAGTCAGAAGGATAACAGCATCCAGGGGCTGGGACTAGGATAAAAAATATTCAGATGTTTAACAGCTGTGATATTGGTTCAGTACAGCTACCAAGAGGTAATTCTTAATTGATTTTAATGAATAAAAATAATGTATGTGCCAGCTAGAAATAAAGTATGTGGTGCAGGTGAAATTGTGATCTCTCCATTAAAAAAGGTGAAAGTTCTTTATTATAGTCAGACATTTGCTCCCTCATCTCTGAACCTGAGTATGTTTTTAGCATGGAAAAATGAAAATATTTGCAAAAATGTGTCAATTCTGTGTTTGCAGATGCTCTCTAGTGATAAAGTAATAGAAACTGAGGGGTTTGGGTTTGTTTTTAAGCAACTGGAATTCTTGTTTTTACGTAATTTAAAATGTTGAGAAGTTTTTTGCGAATGGAAATGTCAGTTGGTGATGAATGTCATGGAATTCTAACATGTATTTTTTTAAGTGTTAGTCACTGTGGTTGTTATAGCTGAAATAAGTATGCTAATTTGTCTTTGGTTTCTTAATTTTGTACTTTATCCTTCAGCTGCTGAAGAAATGTAAATGTAGAGAACTTGAAAACTGTGACCATAGAAATACTGAACTTTTTTTCGGTTTTATTTTCAAAGTTATTTTGAGTTTATCCTGAACTTCAATTTTTTTTATTTTTTTTTTTTTTTTTTTTTTTTTTTTTTTTTTTTTTCTTTATTGGTTTGGTTACAAGGTTTGTCCAGAGGGGTCGCATTTATCCGGTTTGACAAAAGGTCAGAAGCAGAAGAGGCAATTACAAATTTCAATGGTCACAAACCCCCAGGTTCCTCCGAGCCCATTACAGTGAAGTTTGCAGCCAATCCTAACCAGAACAAAAATGTGGCACTGTTGTCGCAGCTGTGTCATTCACCAGCTAGACGATTTGGAGGGCCAGTGCATCACCAGGCGCAGAGATTCAGGTAGGTTAGGAAGAATAAATGCATTTAAGGCTGTGCTCCTGTTCCTGTGTCTGTCTGGGGAGCTGTGCCCCCGCAGCTGGGCAGTGATACCTTCATTGCAGCATGTGTGAATGAATACATAGTGCACTATGTGTCCTGCAGTGTTATGTAAATAAACTGTTGCATTAAAATATTATTAAAGTAAAATCTTACTTGTAAAATTTATATTGAAGTTAGTATGTAAAGGTGCCTGCACTCTGGTGTCTGTTTGATCTACTGGGTTACAGTGAGGGGACAGCAGCAGCAGGTTCTAGGTGGATGTTGGTAGGTGCCTGTCTCAACAGATCCCCATTCTGTGGTCTGTGTATCTGAACACAGATAAGATAGAATTCAGCAACTTAATTGAAGCTCTGAATGGTTGGTTCCAGCAGGGAGGTGTTACAGTAAGAGAGGAAAACCTTATTTCTGACAAGGAGGTTCTGTGGGATTCCTGCCTGCATTGCGAACTGTGCAGGGTTCTGCCTTCCTTCAAGGCCTCATGAGTTCACTGATGAGAATACTGAGTAGTTGCAGCATCCTGTCTGCTTCCAGGGCTATGGAAGACACTGTGCTTTGCCACAGAAAATTGCTTTGGTTGCTTTGGGTGTGAATTGCTTGAATTGGAAATGCCTTGGGTGCTCGTGGAGGAAGCTGATGGTTGGAGGGTGCTCTGGAAAATGCGATATATTGACTGTCTTGCAGAGAAGCAATGGGCTTTGAGATTATAGATGTTTCTGAGAGTAATGGTTCCCTGTTGAGAATTTACTCTTTTTGTTTTTGTTTTGTTTTGTTTTATTTTTCTCCTGTGAGGGATCCAATGAGCTCAGTAAAATTGGACTGCAATCTCAGCCAGCTTTTAGCTGTGCTGCTGTTTCAGTGTTGCTGTCACCTGTCCATAGTGCTGTAGCTCAGCATTTTAAGCACAGCTCTGTGTAATGGGTCTCCAGAGAAAATTGGCACTTTGTAGTCAGCTGTGGTTTTATACTGGGAGTGGTTGAACAGTTTGCCCAAGGAGACAGTGAAGTTTCCATCCTTGGAGATGCTGAAACCTGGCTGGAATTGATACCAAAAGGGTTAACCCAATTTCTACTGTGCCTGTGTAGCTTTAGCAGGAAACAGGGTATGCAGGATCTGCTTTCTCAGCAAGGATGGTTGGAAGATAAGAGGAAGACATCTGGCTTAGGAGAGCAGCTGCAGCCAAAATAAGGAGGGAACCTGGGAAATTGGGGAGGGCTTTATGGTAATGAGCAAAACATGCTTGTGGTGACTGTATAGAAGCAGCACACTTGTAGAAGATCACGTGCACCCAAGGTGGAGTTACCCCCCTGCAACCAGGCCTGTAATGAATAATGCCCTTCTTAACGATGTATTGGTGTTAAGGAGTTTTATTTGACCGATTTTTGGTGAGTTTTGGTGACAGTATGAGCCTAAGCAACCCGTTCCAGGTGCCATGCTTCAGGCAGGGGGATTTATTAGAGGATTTCCAGAGGTCTCTGCCAGCCTCAGTCGTTCTCCAGTTCTCTTCAGCTGTAGCCCAGGGAAGTTTAGCTCAGGCAGCTCCTCATTTCCCTGAAGCAGACACCCAGATCTCCACACCAGACCTTCTGAGCCATGCCGAGGAATGAAATTCTGCATTGTTTGCATTTAGGTGAATTATTAAAAAACTTAACACATCTGTCCTTTGTCTCAGCCTTCAGTGTGTCCTGGTCCGAGTAAAATCTTGAGACTTACAGCTCATTTCTTCATTCAGAACATTCTTAATTTAATTGGACATTTTCATCATTCTTCCCCCTAAAATTTGTGCCAGGATCAAAATGCACCAGAATAAGCAGCGTAAATAATATTCACATCCATAATTAAGAGAGCAAATCCCTTTAATTCAGTCCTGTAATGATCACTCATAAACAATAAAAATGGTTATTGTATTTATATTAATAGTTGCTGGTGAAATTAAATTTTTAATAACCAGTTTGTTCATTATTCTCTTACTGTACCATTTAGAGCAGCATTAATGTCAATTGTGTGCATTTCATAGAATCACAGACTGGTTTGGGTTGGAAGGGACCTTAAAGCTCATCCAGTCCCACCTCTGCCATGAGGGACACTTTCCACTGTCTCAGGCTGCTCCAAGCCCTGGCCAACCTGGCCTGGAACACTTTCAGGGATGGGGCAGCCACACCCAGTGTTCCTGTAGGCTTGGGCTGTCATAGTGGGGGTTAAGATGGAAGAAAATATTCTGCCCCTGTTCCATTCCTGCCGCCATGGGGACTGTGTCCCTCTGGATGTCTGTGCCCAGTGCTCGTTTGTCACTTTGGCAGGCTGCTGATGCCAGTGACAGACCTGCTGGTGGGGAAAGAGCTGAAGATTTTGAGGTCCCACAGCCTGGCAGAGGTCAGAATAGAACAGTTGGGGGTCAGGCCATTCTTTCAGGAAGATGCTGTGGACACAAGTGCCACCAACTGACTTGCAGACACGAACTGTCCATCTCTGCCTCGTCACAGACTTGCAAGAACTCCAACACTTACTACAAAGCTTCCTTCCCTCAATCACCCATGCAGGCACATCTGTACACGTATGCACAACACTTACCCCATGGAGTCATGGAACGGTTAAGGTGGGAAAAGACCTCCAGCATCATCAAATCTGTCCCACAACCCTTTGTATTTTTCTTCTCACCTTTAGCGTTAGCTTCCAGTTTTTCTCGTGTGTCTGTCTTCCTTGAAAGGTGCTGATCTGAAGGAGTTGTGATTACTCATGCTGTGGTTAAGCTCAGGAACCTGAGTTGGGGCTGAGTCTTGTTTGTTTTGGTAGTGAACAAGACATGATGAAGGGATAAGCAGCTTCCACAGAGCTCGCAGTCTGTATAAATTAAAGTTGTGATCTTTGCTCCACAGAGGTTGAATACATAACCTGATATTTTGATTACATTTCATCTCATTTCATCATAATCCCTGTAAATCCAGGATTAAGCCTTTAGTATCTAATTTGTAATTATTAATTTCCTACAGAAATTTCTCCAACCCTTTGTTTAATGTTCTGTTATCCTTTGGAGTTCCTGTGGTATTTGTGGCTCACATTAGGAACTGGTCTTAGTGCTGTGTCCCACTGGATTCCTGGGCTAATTCAAAGGCCTGGGCTCTCTGCTTCCACCCAGAGGGAATGATGCCACAGCATGGGGTTGTGTCTGGAGGACAGACACCTGGGGCAGGGGTTTCTTTGGGGTTTCAGATTTGTTTACTTAAAGAGAATAGCTGATCTCCAGGTGTTGAACTGAGATGAAATGGAGGGGTTTAGCTCCTGAAGCAAGAGGAGACTGCCCAGGGCCCCTGGAAGTCCTGTGCTCTTGCAGCTTACCAGAACTTTATAGTAGAAGCATGTTCTTTCAAATCTCAAATATTGCCAGTTCAGCTGATTTTGCTTTCAGACTTGTTCAGGGTTGGAACCAGTTTCCAGTTCCTGTAATGGGCATAACTCTACTGGTATCAGCCCATGAGTTCTGCCCTGAATGCCTGAAGGGGAGTAATTTCTGATAGTTCTTTGATCCAAGGGGAAATGCAAGAAGACTGAGTGTTTAACCCTGTCAGTGATATGGTTGCTCAGACAGCTCCTGTACACCTGCTTGGTTTCAGTCCAGTGAAATAGTTTAAATTTTCAGTTTTTGAACCAATTTGTAATGTGGATGCAAGCTGTGTGTATTGAGAAGAAACTGTTTCATCAAAGTTCTGGAAGAATATGGGGCTGAAACCCCAATTGCTTCTGTTCTTCCATACGTGGCTGTTTGACTCAACACCCTGATTTATTTCAGACTTAGAGCTTGTGTCACTGAGCTCTCAACAAGACTTCTGTTGGACATAGCAGATCACTTCTGTCTGTGTCAGAGAGAGCAGAAAAAGTTGCTTGTGAGAAAGGCATTGTCAGTGTAGCTGAGCTCCTGCTCTTTGTGGATCTGTTAAAAAGCTGCCAAGCTCAAGTGCAATGGCAACACAAGCTGATATGAAAACTAATGTTCCTGCCTATTGGCATCCCCCCTGTGATGCTGTATGTAACTATCCTCAGAGTGCAGGGAAGAGTTCAGCAAAACCAGCACAAAGCTGTGTTAGGAGAGGTTTAGGTTGGATCTCAGGGAAAGGTTCTTCCCCCCGAGGGTGCTGGCACTGCCCAGGCTCCCCAGGGAATGAGCCCGGCCCCGAGGCTGCCAGAGCTCCAGGAGCGTTTGGACCCCGCTCCCAGGGGTGCCCAGGGTGGGGCTGTTGGACGGAGCCGAGAAGGGCCAGGGCTTGGACTTGATGATCCTTGTGGGTCCCTTCTGGCTCAGGACTTTCTGTGATTCTATGAAGAGAATTTGTAGGACTTGCATAGACCTGAAAAGAAATTGCTTTCATTTAGGAGTGTAATTTCTGAGATTACATCCTCCAGTGAGTTAAACTAATCACAGGATCTGTTCAATGAAGTGGTCTGTCTGTCTAGTGGCAAAGAAGCAAAAGGTCATTCATAGAAACAAGAAGGATAAAGTGAAAAAGAGTTACAATTGAAAATACACTGTTGTTGATACTTAATGCCCCAAGATGTTGGAGTTTTAGTTAGCATGGTTTGAAAGAACCATCCACAAATAACACTGCCTACTAAGTCTTAGGGAGGGTTGAAAAAGCAATGTGGAGGAGACAGTATAAAAATAATTACAGCAGAAATGAGGACACCAGCTGTAAGTGTGCTGAGATTGTTTGAATTACAATATTAAAGGAATTTTAAATCCACTTTCTCTGAAACATCGTGAATCTCTGTTGGCCTTAGTGTTTGCCCAAGTTGGGCAGTCTTTTAAATAAGAAGTATAACTTCTTAAAGGTCATCTTAAATTGGTGTGGCCACAAAAACCTGTCGTGGTAGGACAGAGAGCTGTGTGTCAGCTGCTCCAGGCCCTGCTCATGCAGTCTGTTACCCTGAGCTGAGTGAGAGATCTGGCGTCCCTCTTGTGCAGAGTGAGAACAGAGATTCATCAGATTGGCCGAATTGTATTTCCTAGGGTTTGGGGTTTTTTGAAAGTACTTTTCTAAGAGTCTTTTAGGGGACTTTTTTGGTTTTACCCTATTTTGTTTGGTTTGGCTTTTTTTATAAACCTGTAACATTTTTGTGAGAGAGGAAAATCTGTTTGAACATAAGTGTATCCAAAGAGCAGAGGTACTTGCTATTTTAAATTACTTTGTCTGTAACAAGCATTTAGATTTGTTGTTTTCTTGCATTTAACACCAGTTGCTCTTCTACAACTGATTGCAGTCCTTGATGTGGTGTTACCTGAGCTCATGGGCAGAGCCTGGGCCTTTGGAGCAGGCAGGGGCAGAGCTATACCGACTGCTGGAACCAACATCAGGCAATTCTGAGCTCAGTGGTTTGAGCAGGGACCTAGGACTGGTGATCTGTTGAGATGAAAACTTGACAGATATTAAGATAAATTCATCCTACCAGATCATTACTCACTTGGAAAGAAGCTACAGAGCTGAAGGTGTCTGTCAGAACAAGTAAGTGTACCAAGCATGCAAGCACAGGAACGTTTTTATGCAAAGCCAAAAGAAATAGCAGATGTGTCACCTCATCATCAGATCACACGGGTTGGTACGTCTCATTCACCTTGTGGTACTTCTAACTGCTTTTTCAGTTTGGCTGTAGTACAAAGCTTTTCAAACTTGGATTTGCTTGGGGCTGGCTGCCAGTGAGTTGGTGTAGCTCAGGAGTGTGCTCCAGGAGCCCCTGGGCTGCAGAGCAGCAGTGAGGGAGGGACAGAGTGATGCTTACTCTGGGGACAGGAGAGTCCAGGAGCTGAGGTGTCCAAGGCAATGAGCTCTGAGCACCAGAGAGCCTGGGGGAAATGGGCCCTGTGTGAGTGCACAGTGTGTGTGTTTGTGTGTGTTTGTGTGTGTGTACCACTGCCTTTCTGCTCTCTTCCCTCCCCATACACATCCTCGAGCCCTCCCTCCTCAAGAAAGGCAGCAGCAGCTCCTTGATGCAGGGCAAGAAAGAGTCAGAGGGGAGGCATTTGGCACTTACTGCAGCATTCACTGCCCAGACATCCCTTCCATGTTTCCTCCAGGTCAGCAGAGAATCAGGATCTGCCACCGCCCTGCTCTTGGCAGAGAGCAGCTCGTGTACCGCTTTTAAGGGGTTTGCAAATCACCAGTGGTACACCTCAATTTGGGAACCCCTGGTATAGTATCATTATATTTCTACAATCACATGACCTCATATTTTTAAATAATAAATAAGCACAAGGGTTCAAAGTGAGTTTTTGACCTTAACTATCACATTTCCTGGCCTTTGAGTGCTTAGCTGTGCAACCTTAATATTGCACTAAAATATTGAGAAACTTTGATTTTCTGGAGTGTAGGCCAGCAATAGAATAAAGGGGAATTAGAAATGTGGGTTATAGGGAAAAGAAATTATGATAAAGCAAGACATAAAAAGAAGATTTTTGCTTTTTGTTATGCATGAATCCTGCTGAGGTATTGTGAAGGAGGCAGGATTCAGGAAGAATGGGTAGGTGATTTAAAAAATCCAGTTCAGTAAAGTCAGATCTAAGTTTTCCTGGTAGGAAATTGGTGTTAAATTAGTAAAACCATCCATACACACTGGAGTAGTAAAACTGCACTGAGCCTGCTCATGTTGGGAATATTTGCCTGCACGTGCTGCCTTTGGGTGGAAAGGGAGTAGGGTTTTTTCTGTTTCACAAAAGAAGAAATTATTACATACAATCTCTATTGCTAACAACCCAGCACAATCATCCCCTGCCCCAGCAAACCCAAAGAAGCTCTTTGATTTAAGAGTTTCCCAACATGTTCTTTTAGAGGCAAGAAAAGAAGGACGGGGTGGAAAAAAATCTCCTGTGAAATAAGTGGGAGATGCCTGGAGGTGTCTGGGGCCTGTGGGGAGGTGCTGCCTGTGCCCCCAACTTGAGCAGTTCTGCAACAATGCCCTGGACACTCTGAGCAGCCTGGCTGAGTTCAGAGATCCATCCAGATCCCTTGGGAAGGTGATCAAGTAATCTTGTCTTGCCTGTTCCTTGCCGATTTCTAGGCTAATTCCTTGTTGATAAAGCAGTTGGAAAACTTAACTTTTTTCTTCCTGGCAGCTGTCAATTTGATTGTCAGTTTGAATGGGGAAACATTTATGTGGCGGTTTTGATGTGCCATGTATAAAATATTCATTCTCAGTTGCTTCCCATTCAAGTTAATTTGCTTAATTGAATTGAACTTTTACATGAAATATTGTGCTTTTTATTTGCTAGGTTCTCTCCTATGGGTGTAGATCACATGAGTGGGCTTTCTGGTGTAAATGTTCCAGGAAACGCATCTTCTGGCTGGTGTATCTTCATCTACAACCTTGGTCAAGATGCTGATGAGGGAATCCTCTGGCAGATGTTTGGCCCCTTTGGTGCGGTTACCAATGTGAAAGTTATTCGAGATTTCAACACCAACAAGTGCAAAGGTTTTGGTTTTGTGACCATGACAAACTATGAAGAAGCTGCAATGGCCATAGCAAGTCTTAATGGCTACCGCCTGGGGGACAAAATCTTACAGGTTTCCTTCAAAACCAACAAGTCCCACAAATAACTTGCTCGTGCTTTTTGTATGGAATAGATAATGGAGTGACAGAAGTTGAAACATTTTTGTTAGTGTAAAACTCATTCTGCGCCAATTTTCACAAGTGTTTGTCTTAGTCTAAATGAGAAGTGAAAAGGTTTTATATTCTGGGATGCAACTGACATGTTCAAATGTTTGAAATCCCACAATGTTAGACCAATTTTAAGTTCCTTTAAGTTATTTCATTTAGAACATGTTAAAAATCCCCTGAAATCTTAAGTAGATTGCATTATCTAGACCCTCTGGATGGTGGTAAATTTGAAGCATGCTTTCACTTATGAGACTAACATTTGTTTCATTGAATGTTGTCTGCAAAAACTGGAATTTTCTGAAAAATACCAGGCTGAATTAATTGATTTTCTTTGGTTTTATGTTGTTTTTCCTACCCATCCCCCTGTCCTTTTGTTCCCCCCCAGTTTCAGTAGTATGGAAGAAAAGTTGAGAAATACTAATGTTTTAGTTGACAGTAAATTGTTTGATCAATTAATACTCATTACTCTGTGTCTAGTTGAGGATCAGGCTTTTTAAAGTCAAGGTCTTGTAAGTAGTAGCATGCCAGCCTAACTTTAACACCATTAAGGAGGTAAGTTGCACACTGAGCAGTGGCCAAGCTGTCCAGTTCACAGGTTTTAGAAACGTGACTTTTAAAGCCCACTTTGAGAGGAATGGACCAAAGAGTTTCAAAGAAACTCCGGGAAGATTTCAGAGTCAAAATGAAACTCCAAAAAAGCGAGTGTGAATATATGTTGCTACTTTATCAGACTGAATCTCTTCTGTCCAAATATTTAATGCATGGTGCACTACTTACTGGTACATTATAACGCAGCAAGATACTTACTCATTTTCCAAGATCATTGTAGTTGGAATTCCTTTGGCAGTTCTATTTTGTAAAGAAAAACCAGTTATAAACATTTGAGCATTGTATTTCTCGCATCCCTTTCTAATGAGTGCTAGATTTTTCTATTTTAATAGGATTTTGTTTTGACAATTAGCTTTACTTATTGAACACTCAGCAGAAAAGTACTTACAACTTGCAAGTTAGATATTAACCAAAAAAACCCTTTGATTTGTAGATTTAAAGATTAATCCCCCAGGTTTTCTGCAGACTGCCTTGAAACTTTGAGTTGTTCTGTTTCTGTTAATTTTCTTTTGCTTTTTTGTGTTTTTTGTTTGTTTTTACTTTTGCATTTAAGAACATTAAATTTGATTTTGTTTTGCTCAAATTTTGTTTTGTTTTTTATTTTCTGTTCTTTTTTTTGCTAAGTATTGCACAAAGTGTCTAGCTTTCAGAGTGTTGTTTTAAGGAACTGTAGCTCCTCTTTAAGAGAATTTTAATTTACTGCTTTGACAGATGAGTAGAAGAAAAAGAGTTTTGAAACAAGCACTACAATAAATCTGTCACATGGAAATGGTGTGCCACAGACTGATGTAACCCTCAGGTGTGCTTGGGTAGGAACCTGGGAAGGCTGACCCTGCCTGTACAGGTGTGTGAGCTGCTGTGCACAGCTAGAGACTTGGCTCTGGTGGTTATGTAGGTAGAGCAGGTGTGGCAGTGGGGTCTGTGGCAGTTTAATGCAGTGTCTCCTTGTTTTGCCTGAATCTCTACCAGCCCCAGAGTTCATTTCCAAACTCCAGAGGCCAGTCCATGCTGCCTGCTCGTCTCGCTCCACCCCCAGCTGACCTTGCCTTGTGCTTGCTGCCATTTGTCCTCTCCTTGTCCTCTCCTTGCCATGGGATCTGCATAGCCCGAGGGCTCTCTCAGCCTCCACATGTGGCTCTGGCCCAGCTCCAGGAATGACCTGTGGGAGCTGCTGATGTTCCTGGACCTGCCCAGGACATACCTAAACCCTACAGATTGGCCTTGGCCCAGCGAGCAGCCTCCTGCTGAGTTTGAGCTTGTGTACACTGAACGCAGGTGGGATTTTTCCTGTTAAAACATCCAACCTTATCTCTCCTGCCAGTCTGTTCACACCCCATCTCTTGAGAAACTCAGTGGTCTGTGAAACGGTGGCAGTGACACAGCAGCCACCCCACTCCCACCCCCCAAAGCTGCTCTTGGCTGTCAGAGGTTTCCTTCACCAATTCATCACCATCCATTTATTATGTCAATGATTATTTCTTTTCTATGTACAAGGAGAGATTGGGAAGCATTCTGGGGGTTCTCCCAAGTTAAAGCTGTGTAGTACAGAGAAATTCTCTTACCATGTCCCATCACTGCTGAACCCTGCACTGTCCTGTTCCACAGGAGTGGGCTGTAGTCATTCCCAGTTCCTGTCATTCTCTCTTGCTTTATTCCATTTAAGATAAATTTGCTACTAAACTAAATGGGAGCTGCTGTTTATTAGAATATTTAGCTGGGGGTTCAGACTTTCAGCAAGTGACCCCTAAACATGACTGTACCAGTACTGGTTCCAAGCACACTGACTATGGCAGCAGCACATTGCTGTGCTGCCACTTCTGAAAAAAAACCCCTTCTCTTGGATGCTTTCTGGCATCGCTGTTCTTTGCTTTTTCCACTGCTTCCGTATTTTTCTATCTCTCATTCTTTGCTAAATAAGAAGGAAATACAGGATATGGTTTTGTACTGCTACTACAACAATCTCTTAAAAAAGGTCTGATTCCAGCATTCGTTGATAGTTGCTCTGATAATAATTTCCAGGCAATTGGTATGAGCAAAGCACTGCTGCTTGAGTTGGGAAAAGAAGAAAAACTGCTAATACCCAGAGCTGATACCAGAAGTAGTGTATGTTCTGCACTATTCTAAGTCAATAAAACCCTGGCATAAATAGGTGAAGTCCAGAAAAAATCGTGTATGTATTCTTAATGCTTTTAGTTCTAAGCAGCAGCCTGTGCATCCTACTAGTAAACACCAAAAGGAAACTTCTGGGGGTGGAAACTAAATTCTAATACGACATCTGCTAGGAGTTTTTCTACTCAAAAGGTAGGAGCAACTGGTTTCCTCCTCACGCCATTCAGCAGGTCCTGCTTTGAAGCTCTCACTTGAACAGATCTGTTTCAAGAGAGGTTTTGGCCTCTTAATTCTCAGTGTTCTGCTTTTTTGTCCATTAATTTGATGGAATCCAGGTGTTTCTCTCAGGTGATGCTTCTATCAGTCAGTGCTTACAGGATCTTTATCAAACCAAAGGGGTGTCTCAAAGCAGAGGTCTCAAATTGCTTGTGAGATGCAGTGGTCTCATTGAGGTAGAGAGTTCTGGAAAGTCTTCGTTGCTGGATTAGGATGTGATGATCAGATTTTGAAGACCTGGATTTGTTGGTCTGTACTGGAGATGTGCTACAGGAACAGCTGTGATGGGAATGTTTTGGGGTCCTTTAGAGTAGGTTAAGAGTCTCTTGGGATAGCCCCAGGTGGAGCTTCTGAAGGACCAGGTGTAATTCCTGCTGAAAACACAGTTGTCCATGCTGCTGTCACAGGGTCTGGTGTATAGATGCTGAGGGAAGTTACTATGTTTGCTTCCCAGATGTCCACATGAATGGAATTCACCCTGTGCAAAATGCTGGCCACGAGTCTCATCACCTATAAACCTCCTGTTAACCATCGGCAGATAGGGAAATCCCACATAAATATGGAAGAGGAATCTCTCATGTGGCTGTATATGCTTGGTATGAGCTGGCAAAGGCACGTGCAGATCGCTCAGGTGAGGGGATGGCAACACCAGAAACCCAGACGAGCAGAATCAGAGCAGCTCAGTGTGTTCCGTTCTCAGTGATTCCCTGTTAGATGGTGTCTGTGCACTGAAGTGTTGGATTTATTTTATTTTATTCTTCGAGCTGCATTATTACAAAGTTTGGTTTACTTGAGCTGCTCCACTCTCCCGTCAGACTGGCCAGTGCAGTTACTGTTGCCTCCTGAGCCCTCCTGTGCCAATTCCTGCATCTGTTCTAGCGCTGGGACTGGGAAAGCTTGAGGATCCAGCTCTTAGGGTGAGGGGAGAGGTCACCATGGCCACAGTGGTATGTGTGGCCACACAGCTTTTCCTTCCCTTTGCTTGGATGTTTTTTGTACATCTGTATCATGTGAGCGTGAAAACCACTGAAAATATAGAGACAAGTCACTGGAGCAGGATAAATTGTCTCCTCAGTGAACACTGGTTGATCAGTGTGTGGTCATTTGCCTCATCCAGATGACCAAAGGGTGTTTGCATGGAGAGGACACCTATTTTTGTAGGGGGATTGAACGCTGTAGTAGTGTTATTTATACAAAACAGCTTAAAATCTTTTTTTTAAAAAAACTGGTATCATTTACAGAAAGAATGTCCAGCAGTCAAAACCAAAATGATGAACTAACTGTAAAGGTGATCCATTATTTTAAGGCTGAGTTTGGAAAATGAATAGTCCTTAAGGTCCTTCAATATTCGTTACAATTCTGTGTTGCTTTAATGCTCTGGGTAAGGTCAATAAAGTAGAAATTCTTCAAATATTTCAGGAGAGATTTTTTTCCAGTGCATTCTAAACGGCAATAACTCAAGTTCCTTTTTGGATAGTTTATTGTTACATATGTGCTTTAAAACAAAAACTTGGAGAATGTCCCCACATTTACTTTTCTATCACAATGTACAGGTCATATGATAAAATAAACTGTTTATTCAAAGTACCTCCGCTGATAGCTCTGCCTGCAGAAGGTTGGGGTTTGTGGAAGGTTTTTAACACACGACTCTTGTGAACTGCTGGTAGCCTGGTTCAATCACATGAACACGGAGCAGTTTTTCCGGATGCTGCCTCTGCCAGAAGGTCACCATATTTTTTATTTCCATAATGAAGAAATGTGTCCTTTATAACTCTGTCAGTGAAGCACCTTATTGTTACATTTCTACGGTTAGGCATCTACAAATAGCTTTAGAGGGAAGGGACCAAATTCACCTTTAGTGTAGAGAAACACCAACCCCTTGAACTCCCTGAGTGGAACTGCACTTGTGTTTTGGCTTTATCTTTTTTTTGTTTTTATTTTCCAAGAGCTGAATTTGTCACCTGAGGTACTTTAATCTCTATTTGGAAGCAGGAGAGTCTTTTTGTGCCTTCAGCAAGTTTCTCTAATGTAGCTCTGCACTTCTCAAGGTTGGCTACTCAGCACTGTAGAACAGATAAATCCAGAGCTCAAGAGGCCAGTGGTTATTTTCTCTGGTTATTATACCTTACCGGGTTTCTCCTTATTAATATAAAAAATAAAAAATGTGGAGTTCATAAAAAGGGTCTCGATTCCCTTCCTCTCTCTTGGAAGAGGCAATACCTCCATGACAGCAGTGGATTGAAAATCAACGTTTATTTCTAAGTGTCCACTCGTAGGTTGATCAGGTATGGCATCATTTCGGTGGTTGCTTTTTGTAGTAGTCTCACGTAGTCAAACAAAACCAAATTCAAAGCGTTGCTTTTTCCTCCTGCATGATTTTAAATCAAAGACTTTATGATCTCTAAAGCATAACCCACCACCCTATGAGCGGGTTTGACGTTCAGCCCTGGTGATTACTTCTAGATCACACTCGATCAAACAGCAACAAAGGTTTAGAAATATTTTTCTGTTGAGTGGACTTTTCAGAACTGAAATTCTCTTTTGTTGCTAATGATGGGAAAACAGTAATGGTAGAACTGCCACCTGAAACCTTGGAAAATTGCTTCTGTGTTCACATTTTAGAATCTCAGTGTTCTCCTACTGTTGTTCCTTATCTTTAAACATTTTTGAGCAAGTTTTTAGTGGTATGGCTGAACTTTTTCACTTGGTCATTGAGAAGAAAATGACTTGAGACATTTGAAACATAAGTTGGGATAAACCTTTATTTGATGAGTAATTTGAATAATACTGTACTTCTAGTCTTTTTATTGATTTCCTTTCCTTTAACTTATGTAATCTTTTGTTTATAAATTAATCTGTTTGTGGGACAGAAGGTTTTATCAATTGCTTTCCATAATGTACAGTATATGGTTACACATTTTGTATATTTAGTGTGTTTTTAAGTTATTGATTTGTTTTATATCAAATAATTTATTTTTCAGGTACCATTTTCATTTAAACTTTGTTTTTACATGGGTTTACTTTAAATAAAGTATGACACTGCTTTCCAAATGTCTAAAATGAAGTTGAATCCCATTGTGTTATTTTGAGATTATTTATGTAAATTAACTTATTTTAAAATAACTGCAAAAATGTATCAAGTTCATACTTTGGTTGTGCTTCAATTCAAGTGCTTGGAAATTCTCTGCAATGATTTTTGAGCAGTTTGAAAAAAATGGAATTTTCATATTGAAACAGTTCAAAGATTTGTTGATGAAGCAGCAGCTTTGTAGAATCCTGTGGATGGAGTTATGAACATTGTTTTCTATATGGATTTTCAAAATTAAATGAAAGAACTCGTAGATATTTTACACTGGTGTTAAGACTTAAATGACATTATCTATGTTAATAGTGCAAAGGAGTTTTGTATTTTTGCCACATGTTCATGGCTGGTTTTGTTGAGCACTTGTTTGGAACATACTTGGGATGCTTTTACTTGAGCCCTGATGAAGGGTGATGTACTTCAAAATAGAATTAGGCTTTTACTTAATTGCTTATATTTTGTCTTTTTTTCCCTGCAGGAATTGGATTATTATTGTGCAGTTTGGCATTTGACAGGTTTTCGGAAGAATTTGAATTGTGTTCAGGAATAGGCCAATCAAGGTTCCTCCACTAAAGATTTTGTAACTTGTGGCTTTGTTAGAGAGATGGAATTAAAAGAAGGGGCTTAGTTTCCTTTTTATTTTTTCAGGAAAAAATGTGTTTTCTTTATCTTACATTTTTCTTCCTGATTAAACCAAACCCAAAGCCCAGCTACACTGTTACTCAGAAATGTGTAGTGAAACTTCTTCAGGGAGCTCTTGGAGAAACAACCTCAAGTTGGCCCAATGGAGGTTTAGATTGGATGAAGACTTTCTGCAAATTGTGCCAGGGTTGTCAAGCCCTGATACAGCTGCCCAGGGCAGTGGTGAAGTCACCATCCCTGGAAGTGCTCAGACAAGGTGTGGCTGTGGCACGTGGGTGATGGGCTAGTGATGAACGTGGAGGTGGTGCCAGGCTAATGGTTGGACTTCGTTACCTTAGAGGGCTTTTCCAGCCTGACAACTGTGATTCCATGAGAAGGGACCAGCAGTGCAGGTCAGGCTCCCTGGCTCCTCAGGTGAGGCTGGGGCAGGACAGACACCCCAGGTAACAGCCTGGGGGAGGTTCTGTAAGGGTCCTCTTTCAGAAATGCTTCTGGAACCACATCCGTTTGGTTGAAGGAACACGTATAACCCTGCTGGCTCTGCACAGACTGTTTTCCAATCTTAGTCCCTTCTTCACCAACACAAACTTGTAGTTTTGGTAAGCTGAAGTCTGTCCTGCTGCATTTCAGCAGGTGCCTCCTTTAGTCACAGAAATAATCCCTCTCAGAGCTGGGCTAATTGTTGTATCTTTGAGATGTTGCCTCTGATTTTTCTCTTAACGGCTTACTGTGAAAAGTAATGTAAAATAAGAAATATAAATAGTGTTTCGTGTATGATGTCACGGAATGTGTGGCAATGCTGCTTCAGCTCAGGATCTCTTCCAACTCAGGAGTTCTTAGATTTGCAGTTATTTTTTCTGTGATGAGAATTTCTCAGTTCAGCACTGTTCACCATATGGAATTATTCGTTGTGCTAAATTTGTAAAGAGCAGAAGTTAGAATTTTCTGTTCCTACCGGTGTATCAGTGGATTGTTGAATGTGCAGCATCTGGTGTACTCAGGAATGCTTCATCAGGATTTAGACCTTTCCTGGGTTTTCCTTTGCGTGGAGCTGGAACACCTTCTTTGTTCTTGCTTCCACCAGAGTTCATCCCATGTGGTTCGCTTTGCTCATGTTTATTTTGACCACTGTTGTATTTTCTATGTTTTTCTTCTATGAAAAATCATGAGGGAAAAAATGTATTAAGTTCCAAAAAGCTTAATAACAGACATGGCCATGTGAAGTTTTAGCCCCTCAGAAATGGCTCTTTTTTTAAAAGCAAACCAAAAAGCTTACTGTAGACCCATTAACCCCCAGGCAGGGACTCTGGTTTTGCAGAATTCCTGACAGACTCCCTGGCTTTTGACTACTCCCCCTCCTTGCTCTGCTGTTTTGGTATCCGGCTTCCAAATTTCACCCCCTTCATTTCCAGAACAGTGGAAGAGGGAGGGAGAGAGAAAAAAGGTGTTAAACGGATATGTTAGAGAAAGATGTCTGAATAATTTTCTCTGTATTTCCTATCCTTTTAAAAAGAAAAAAGTATATGACTGTAAGAAATGTGCTGGGTCATGCTAATGGTGCACTTGCTCTGGATTCTGTCCCAGCAGTGGCAGTGAGCAGCTATTTAAGGAAATCCTGGCTGCCATCCCCCCCTCCCATCACTCCCCTTGTGCTTCCCCAGCTCGGCAGTAGCTCAGTGTCAGAGGGGCGCCCTGCCTGTTCCCCAAATATCTCCTCATCTTTACAGTCCTGATTTTTGAAACTGCCTTTCTTTTCCCTAAACTGTCCTCTGCTTCCATCGTGTACTGCCAGCAGGAAGGGGAAGTGGAACGTTTGGGAATGGTTTTACACGTGTGTGTTACCTGTGCAGCTGAATGAAGGTGAATAAACCATGATGTTTTGCTCTTTGCACTGTGACACACTTTATTTTTTGTCTTTTTTTTAAAAGTGTTTATGTATAGAAACAGTGATGAGCAAAATGGGACTCTGAATCTAGTTTGTCAGAACATAACTTGTACTAACGTCTCATTGGCAAATAATATTTCATTGCAACAAAATTAATTTAAACCAAATTTGACACAGTTAAAATGCAGACTTCTTTAATTTGTATTTTAAGTGTTGTTTATAGTGTTCTGAAGGTTGAACTTTCCAGAATGGATTGACTTCTCCCTGCAGGGCTGGAGCTCCATGCTTATAAAAGAATATGTGCTCAAACTAGAGTTTACAAAGAACTGAGTTTGATAAATGAAGTTTGAGGCTTCCTGTGTTCTCAGAGCAGGGATCAGAGGAGCTGTTAAACCTACTTTAACAAACGTGTTAAACCTACACTGTTTGAATGTGTTGGAACAGATTCTGCCCCAAGAGAACGCTCATAGAGGAGAGCAGAGCAGGAGTGGTTTGGCTTGGGAGCAGATTTGGGGCAGTGTCAGCAGTGCTGAGCTGCTTCCTGCCATGGGCTCCAGCTCTGGTGTCACAGGAGGAGCAGGCGCTGGCACTGGCAGGACTCCAAGGCTGTGTTGCACCCCATGAACAGCTGTGGTAAGTATTGTGTGCTTCTCAGTCCTGGCGCGGAGGAGTGTGGTCTTGGTGTAACCAGACTTGCAGAATTTGTGATGAAACACTTCTGTGACCATGTGTCCTGCTTTGCCTTTGTGTCCCAGGTTGTTCCTTCTGCTTTGCGTCTTTCAAGAGACAGAGTGCATATACATTTGTATGTGTGTGTACACACACATAATACCTGTGTGTAGTAAAACACATGTAGACTGTATTTATCCATTGTTTAGAGTAAGTACACAGACCTGGCAGCTGTGTGTGTTCCTGCTGTGTCTCTGCTGTGTAGGTGTTACATTATAGCACATGTAGAATGGTACATCTACACTGTCCCTCATCTGGCACAGTGCAGAGGTAGTTAATGCAGAGATTTATGTCCTTAAACAAGATTATTTGAAGCTTTCTAAGGCATTGGTCACAACTGTACAGTGATCTGAGGAGTGAGCTGTGGAGGTTTAAGAAAATTAATGTCCATCTTGGAAAGAATTTAACATCCATATTTTTCTAACTCTAGAAAACAGCCATGTCTGTATATTGTGTCTTAATATTTTTCAGCAGTGGTCTTGTACTGTACCATATCACTGCTGCTCAGGGAGCACCTCCCGTTCCCTTCTCCCTGTGAGATGCAGTGCTGTCACTCCATGGGAGTCAGTGACTTCTAAAATCAGTGATTTTGTTTTAAGCCACCTTTATCTGTATTTTCCCTGTTCTGTTTTTACTATATTTCGTGGGCCTTAATGTTTTAATCCTTTCTTACTGCAGGAATGGAGGAAGGAAGACAATTCAGCTGCAAGAAGGACTGTGGTTCTAGAGGGATGGCAGTGACTGACTGCATGCCACAGCACCCGCATGACAGCCCAGGTGCATGGCCGGGCACCTCTGCCCCCATCACTGGATTCCTGGAGGGACATTGGGGCTGCTCATGCTTTTTTAGATAAAACATAGCAAAGCCTTCTCCCAGTGTGTTCAGAGCTACTTTTCCGAACAACACAAAGTTCAGGTTTGAGGTCTGACTCACTGTGATGTCTGTGCCTTGTTCAGTCACTCAGGTAGCTCATAAGGCCTTGCACCAGGTGTTTTATTCCAGGGCAGTGGTGCCTCCAACACTGTAATAGTTCCTGGAGAACATTCTGGCTGCCCTGATTTGCATCTTATCTTACTTAAACACAGTGATGCTCAAAGGCAGAGCAAGAGCTGTAAGATGGAAACTGGTTGAGAAGCTTTGTGCTTCCCTCCTGATCTTGGTGCTCTGTGCTCAGCTGGGCATGTGCGAGCCTCGTGTCCTATTGGATTGTTGGGGGTCTTGAAAAGTTAATGTTTACAATAGAATATTTGCCTTGATTTTTAACTTTCTGCGTTCATATGTCAAATCTTGACATTACAGAAGAACGTCTGTAATGTCCACTCTGTGGAATCCGATGTCCAGCTTCCTTGTTGTTATCCATTCTGGGTTTGGGTAAGGGAATTATGGGAGCTGGTTGTATCCAAGAAGGAATAAAACAGGAAAAGGACAGACTTGTTGAATTGGTGAGATTAAGGCTGCTTGACGTAATTTGTGAAACATCTGACAGGAAGGATCCCTGTGGGAACGTTGGGGTCAGGACAGGGTAGGGAATAGGTTGATAGGAGCTGTGTCAGCCCTTTGTTCACTGAGGACGGTGAGCAGCATCTAATCCTAACAAACGGTTTGCTTAGTTTGCTGCACAAACAAAAGGAGGAAAAGAGGTGTGATGTCCTAACGTGGACAGGGATGAAGTGCTTTTGCTCAGAAGTACTTTGGTGTTTTGTAGTTTATGTGCTACAGCTGGGAGGCAGTAGGGCCTGTGGTGCAATGCTGCTGACTGAGGTGTCAGCTGAGTGCTGTCCATCTGCTATTCCTTATTGGAGATGGAGGAGGAATTCCTTGCAATGGCTGCCTTTTCATCCTGTGTGAAAGCTTAATAGGTTATTAAAACAATGTTACATGGTACAGCTTCATAAATGTTTTTGTATTAGAAGATTTTAGATATTGAGGTCCTAAAAAAACACCCATAATGGTAATAATAATAATCATCAAATGTCTTTGTAGATGTAAATGAGGCTGCAGAGGTGAGCTCTGGATATGTTTTAGGTACTGGTGTTGCTCCAGTCTCCAGCATCTTATACCAACCCTACAGGTATACAGGGACGTCATCTTATTTGTGCAGATAAAACTGTTGGTAGGACTTAATTTAATTAAAAGAAAGATAAGTCTTTCCAGTGGTTCCTTTAAACCTGGATCAGTTCTTGGATCTTGTTCCCCTGTAGTCCCACAGGGATAGACATTCCAGCCGTGCTAAAGGGGCAGTTAAAGGGTGGGATCAGACAGCTGAGTTGGGGCTGCGTAATATGGCACTTTCATGAAAAAGTACACTGGATTGTGCTTGGGGTCAGCTGAGGGCTCAAGGAAACTGGAGAAATTAATTATTCTGGGAAGCCAGCTGGACTAGAGGGTGTACTATGGATGTGAAGGACAGTTGGAATCACTCCTTAGTCAAAACTGCTGGTAATGTCATCAGTCCGTGTTCCTGGCAAAAGCCAAAAAACCTGCACTGGCAAAAATCCAACCCAAGGTATTAAAATCAGAGTAAATGGAGTAGTGGAGGACTGGTGAGCAACCAAAGGTACTTGTCAAAGGTCAGGAAGGAGAGGAGCTATCTGTAAGCTGGGAAGTGGGGAAGGAAGCAGCTCCATGTTCACCTGAAGGGAGGATGTGGCATGCTGGTGACGGAAGGTTGGGCAATGGAAGTGCAAGGATCTGCAAGGGAGTGGCTGTGCTAAAACCAGGAGAGATGTGATCTTGAACGTAAGTGCATTGTTAGCACGAGAGTTCTGCTAGAGGTCTGGTAGGAAGTACATTAACTTGTCCCTCCTGGCAGTGTCTGGTGTGGAAAACGGCACATGACAGAGAAATGTGTGTTAGGGCTGTATGGCATGGGCTGCTACAACCCTGTTAAACTGATCTCTGTGCTGCACGATGTGTTTCCATAGACAGGACACTTACCCCTGCAAAGTGCTGAAGCAGGGAATGAAGGCTGTGGCAGCTTCTTCCAAGGGGCTCTGAACTCAGGAGGCTCCATCCCACCAAGGCATGGCCTAAAAAACTACTCTAAAGCCATATGCTTCAAATTCTGAATAACAAAATTTAAATATACAGAGCTAAGTGAAAATGTTCAAATACATTTTGTCACAGAATAATTAATTTGGGGGGTTCCTTTAAGAATAATAAGCAGATAGATTTTTAAAATTCAGTAATGCCGTTTACTTGGACTTTTGTAAAGCAGTTGATATGGTGTTGGATACCACTAAATAAACTTTGGTAGTTAGAAATACAGGAAATTTAGGGTGGGAGTTGCTTTAAAGAAGGAAGGCAGCATGGAAGGGTAAGCAGGAGGTTTTCAGCTGGTGGGATATTACTAATTTCCCAGATCTTTGGGATGCATTTTCAGCATTTACCTATGTTGAAGTATCACTTATGTGCTATGACATCCTCTGCTGGAAACTGTGGAGAGGTGCTGTAGCTCTTTCCTGGCTTCCCCATTCCCACTCTCCTGGATGAGGAGAGGTTTTGGAGAGGCAGAAGGAGTGTAAAGGCTCTTGCCCAGAGCATGGGTCGAGTGTGATGCAGAGTGCACAGGCACAGACACGTTCAGGAGCCAGGTGTGTGGAGCTATGACAGGGATAATGGGGATGTGGGATAATGGGGATGTGGGACACAGCTGTGGAGGGGGCTTTGGGTGCGGATTGTTCAGGGCCTGTGGGAGTAGGAGAGTCCATGTGAGTCCTGTAGGCTCAGTCACGTGCTTTGTAGCATCTCGTGACACTGCACTGAAGCTCTCCAGAAGAACTTCTTGCTGGGGGGGGTCCATTTACATCTGTGTGTGCCACCAGTCTGTATCCTTTGGCTGGGAGGTGCACAGTGCTGGGAGTGGGGAAATCCTTCCAGGACAGGATTTGGCAATCTACTGTCAAAATTGTCATGTTTGTTTATGAAAATGCAGTGGAAGGTTGTTGATGAGAAGTTCAAAATCTTGATGCATCTGTTGTTCAGGGGTTGGTCACACAGGTGACATAGGAGGCTCAGAATTGGCAGATAGTGATTTCTTTCTCCCAAAGAAGCTGGAGTAGAGAAGCTTTTTGGATGTCCCGTTCCCAGGTGCAGCATGTGGCACTGCTGTTGAGCTCCTTTTGCTTACGAGGAAATAGATGGAGAGCCCAAGCCTTGTGACACGTGTTTGTGCTGAACTGAACCATCCTGCTTTGCTTATTCTGACAGGGAACCAGCTGAGCAATTCAGTGGTTTTCCTCGTGGGGGTGGGAGATGAGAGAAGTGAGAGTGTCGTGTAGGGGAAGGATGTAGTGATGAGAATGAATTGTGCACACCAGAAACCTGCTGTTGTATTTGTATTCGTAACTACCAAAATTCAACTTTGGCCAGCTCAACACATTTCTCGGGTAAAGTCAATGCTGGCACTGCAGTGATGATGGACATGGCTGTTTGCTGTCCAGAGCCAGCCAAGGAGTTGTGAGGGTTGTCACTGAATCAATATCCTCCCCAGAGCTCTTTGTAATCCTGGGTGAAAGCAGTGTGTTCCTGGTGGTTGCAGGTGAAATCCAGCTGGAGGGTGGTTTGGTGAGGAAGGCAGAGCTTACCTGCCAGGAGCATCAGGGCTGTACAGCTGGGGCGGCCCCGTGAGCTGTGCACACAGGAGGGGTTTCTCTCTGCCCAGGACTCACTGTCACAGCTGTGTTGGTACAGGCACCCAGCCCTGAGTTCTTCCTTACAAACCAGGGTATTGTTACGGGGCAATTTGCTTTGGGACCAGGATGTGGTGCTCCTTGTCCCCGGCCCAGTTCAGAGTAGGTGGAATCGTGTGGCTGCTGGCGCTGGCAGCAGCGGCCATTCCTGCTGGGGGCTTTTTTTTTCATCTGTGTTTGGGTGCTTTGAGGGTGCGATGGACAACAGAAGAGGAGTCCTGGCTGTTCATATCTGCCCATTTGCAGGGTTCTTGTGTCTCTGGTTGTCTTATATCTGCCAATTTTGGGGGATTAATGCCTCAGTAGAGCTGCTGGGGGATGTGTGGTGTTCACCCTGAGCAGTGGGACTCACCAGGTTGTTTCTGTTCTCTGCTGCTTGGCTGTGTCACTGCTGAGACTTACCTTGGCTCCTGCTCACTGAGCTCCTGCCTTTGCTGGATCATGAGGGGAGAGGCAGGTTTTATGATTGTGGGTTCAAGAGGTGAAATAATTCAGGTTCATAGGTGAATCCAGAGCCTGAGCAGTTCCCTGTGTGTTTGGTTTGCACCTGGTTGGAAAGGTGAGGGGCTGAATTAGAACAGAGTTCTACTTTGGTAACTAGTTGTGAGCAAGTGGATAATTGCTGTTTGGGAAGGATATGTATGAATGTTTTATTTCCTACTTAAGGCTTCATGTCTAGGAAATGCAGATTGGTGCTCAGGTTAGGGAGAAGTGTGGTCGTGAAGAGCAGCTCATAATTTTGAATAACAACTGGGTGGATGCAGCATCCTGTGGGGAAGAATAATTTGATACACAAGCAGTAAAAACCACCAATTAAAGGTCAGGATTGGCATTTTGTTGGCATTAGGAGGAGAATTGTGAGGAATTTAGCCTGGCTTGAGCTGTGACACCACCAGCAGATGTCTGCCAGGCTGTAAGTGCAAAGAACATGTGCTTTGTCTGTCTCTAGTGATTGCAGCCTGTCAGAGTAAGTAACTGCTTGGGGTAGAGACAGCAAGACAGAGAACTGGAGTGAGATGTCTAGAGACAACACAGTGTTCTGAAGTTGGTGGAGAAGAGCATGATGCTGCTCTTCTCAATGTTTTAGCACCAGAATTTGGTTTAAAATCCTACTTTGCAGATGGTTGAAGACTCCAGGAATATTGAAAGGGAAAGAAGGAAGAGAATGGCCAAATACCCATTCTGTTGTGTTTCAAGAAAGGACAGTGAGTAGAAGATCTCTGAGGTGAAATGGCCAGGTAAGCGGAGCAGCAAGTTTTGGGTTGGGTGTAATGTTTCAGCTTTACTCTTCTTTCCTGTCTGTGTTGAGCTGTGGTTTGCAGAAGTCCATGGCTCAAAGTGAAAGCTAAAATCTGGCCTTTCAGAGTTTGAAGGCTCAGGATTCTAAAAATAGGTCTCTTGCTCGGACATGTAATTTAGGGTGGGATTCATCCTACTGACTCAAGCTATTAAAATCTTATCACCCAGTCCAAACCCATCAGTAAGAGCCTTCTGAAGACATCTGCTCCTAAAGCCTGAGATGTACTGCTTAGAAAGGAGCCTGGCTCTCACTGTTGGCTACAGGGCACTTCCTCTGTGTAGTTTAACTGAGACACGAAGCTTCTACAAAACAAAGGTGAGTCCATGTTGCACACCTGGGTGCCAGGACCTCTGCACCTGCACAAGTCGGGCTACTCCTGACATGGATTTTGGAGCATCTTACACAGGGATGCTACAGCTTCCTCCCCACACTGAATGCTGGGAAGTTTGCATCCGGAGAATGTCCAGCACGGTGAGGTGGAACACGCTGCAGAATTGCCCAAGTTTGGTGGAGGCCCGAGGTAATGAGTCCGTGGGGCACCTCTGCACCGTGTGCTGTGCATGGCTGGGGGCTGATGGGATCTGTGGGGCGGAGGGGTGGACTCTAAACACCAGCCCTGAGGGCCCAACAAAGGTGCAGATGCAACTTTAGGGAGCCTGCAAGAGACCCGGAGAGGGACTTGGGACAAGGGCCTGGAGGGACAGGACACAGGGAATGGCTTCCACTGCCAGAGGGCAGGGCTGGATGGGATATTGGGAAGGAATTGTTCCCTTGGGAGGGTGGGCAGGCCCTGGCACAGGGTGCCCAGAGCAGCTGTGGCTGCCCCTGGATCCCTGGCAGTGCCCAAGGCCAGGTTGGACATGGGGGCTTGGAGCAGCCTGGGACAGTGGAAGGTGTCCCTGCCATGGCAGGGGATAGGATGAGATTCTCTGCATTTGAACAGTGAATGACAACTTATCAGCTGGATGTGAACTGTTAAGTGTTGAACAGTGGGCAGATGGTCCCATGAACACAGTCTCTGATGTGTTTACTGTGCTGTTGCAGCAGTTCTGAGTGGGATCTGTCTGTGGGATCTGTCCTGGCCCTTGGCTGTGGTGTGTGTAACCCCTGGATGATGGACTGAGCTGCACCTGCCTGCAGGAAGGAACAAAGTAATTAATTCAGATTTTCTAGAAAGTTTTATTATCACATCACACAAAATGAGGAATTCCTCAAGGAACCAAATAAGTACAGTGAATTGGAAAGGGAGAGGGAGAAAAGGAGCATTTAGTGGAGGTTACATGCTGCAATTGTCAAAAAAAAAAAAGTTATTTGAGTCATATGTGTTGTTCAGAGCTGCTTTAGAAATCTGGTTTTACAGAGAAACCTGGGGCTTTAATAGATTTAAATAATTACCTTTAAACCTTCATGTGGAATGGAATTTTCAAAATTATTCTAGAAAACTTGCACAGACTAATTTTGAAGTGGGTAGTTTTTAAATTAAGAGAGAGCTTTGGGCTGGTTTTCACAGCTGTTGTTTGGATTGTATTTTGCCACATGCTACAGCATTGAGTTATTTTGTTATTTTTTTCAGTTTTAGTAAAACATAAACTGAGACACATTGTGATCCAAAGGAAGAATGGCAGCAGTACTCTGCTGACTGTGCCCTTCCAACTCCATTTACACATCCTAAAAAGGTGTGAAAATAATATAAAAATGAGAGTCCTTGATCAAAACTCATAATTTTTATAAATTCAGATATGTAAAAATAACTTTTGCTCTGGAAGACAGCTGATGCACAGGAAAGAACCAGTCTCTAGGATCGAGACAACTTATCCATGGGCTATAGGAACAAGCCAATGTCTTTTGAGCGAAGTACACACTCAGATCATTCAGTTCAGTGAAAGTATATTTAAGCTTAGTGTTTATGATCAATCACATCCTCAAATTCCCAAATACCATTGTGGAAATGTATTCTCCAGTCAAGGCTCGTGTGGCCAATAGGTGGGGTTTCTGGCAGATGCCCCAAAGCCAAGGGCTGCTTCAGCTTTTTCTTTTGCTTAATAACCTCAGACTCCATAAATACCTTTCACGTGGATTTTAGTTCACCAAAGTAGCTTTCCTTGAAATGTTTTTCTCAGTAAAACATATAAAAAACATATAAAAACAATTTGACTGTATAACAGCCAAATTCCTTCACTCAGTTACTCTCCAACTTTATTACAATATTATACACAGCAAGCATAACACAGGGATCACCTATATTACCATAGCAGCTGAGACTTCTGTTGTTTGTAAGGAAGACAACGATTTCCAAGGAAGAAATACAGGTTTGAGCTTGTGTGCTTTCTGTACACCAGATTTCTGTGCTGTAGGGTGTGTCTCTTGCGCTGGCTGTAGTTCTCCAGTTGCATGGAAATAAGACAGATTTTCAGTGCTAGAACAGAGAGAGGCACTTCTTTTTCTTAAAAAAGGTGCCTGGGAAAATAGTTTAAAAGACTTTGAAGGTGCAGTGTATCAATGGAAATTAATATCAGAATTTATTACCACAGAATATCCTGAGCTGGAAGGGACCCACAAGGATCATTGAGTCCAGCCCCTGGCCCTGCACAGACACCCCAACAATCCCACCCTGGGCATCTCTGAGGGCGGTGTCCAAATCTCCTGGAGCTCTGGCAGCCTTGGGTCTGGGAGCCTGGTCAGTTCCCCTTGTTTTTACCTTTTTTGAGGCTGAATAAACGGGTTTCAGTTTGCCAAGCAAGACACCTCAATTTTCCTGATGTGAGACATGTGGAACTTCACCTCCCTCCCATCCTGGTCTCCTGAATACAGTTGGAACAGAATTAAACTCCTCCAGGTGATGCCCAGTGACTTCATCCAGACTGCTACTTTCTTGTCTTCTAGAAATCTCTTGTTCCTCACCCCCAATGAGTTTGTGTTGCTCTCTACAAAAGCCCTGCTGACATTCTGGGGTTCCATGGGTGCCACTGGCTCTCAGGGCTGGCACAGGGAGACTGCTGTTTCCCCCAAGCAGCAGATAAACATTGGTGTCAGTGTTCCCCCAGCAGCAGGTTATTGAAAACACAGGTGAGGTTGGGATGGTGCCATCCCAAGGGCAAAGGCTGGGACAGTGGGTCCCTCACCAGATGGGCCATCCAATGAATCTACTTCATTTACTTTTCTGCAATTCCCACCCAGTTAAAGGTGTTCAGGTGCCTCCCCTGTGCCTGTGTGCAGTGCTGAAGATGGATTGTCCTTGCTGCCTTTGGCTTTTCCCTATCAATAACGATGCCTTCCCTCTATACCAGACCACAAAGAGGCTTTCAGAAGCACTTGAATTATTTTTCCCCTTGTTTTATCCTGTTAGAGAGGCAGAGTGATGACAGCCCAGTTTTGAAGCTGCTGGGCTCAAAAGGTCTCCCTTGCTGTATTTGTCACAAGGTACAAGGCCATGTGGACTCTGGCATGACACTTTAGTTTAACCTTACTAGCACCAACATACTTCATGCTGATTTCCAAAATCAGAGCTTCTCTGCTAACATGGATCTCACCAGATGCTAAGAGATTTTACCAACACCTTCAAGGCCAGGTTGAACAGGACTTGGAGCAACCTGGTCTAGTGGAAGGTGTCCCTGCCCTTGGCAGGGAATGGAAGGAGATGAGCTTCAAGTTCCTTTCCAATCCAAACCATTCTGGGATTGATAAAGCACTGGGCTTGCAGTTCCTGGGGCAAGTTGTACAGAATGGGGTTGGTTTCACCAGCTCTAGATTTATTATTGAGATATAATACTCCGTTTTTTCAGTAATAATTTGCTCTTTGTTGCAGTGAGCTCGAGGATGTGCTGTTAAGGTTGTTTTAGTATGACTTGCAGCTTCTGGGGCAGGGGATAAGGTGGTCTGGTCTGCAGCAGCCAGAGCCCAGTGATGAGACTGACTGCCCAGAGGCTCATCCTGCAGCCCCAGCACTCACTCAAGGACCTCTGCCATGGACATTCCGTCCTGCCTTTTGTTGCAGGGTTAATTGTGTGCTGTAATATCCAGAGCTCATTAATGAGAGGAGAATGGATAGGAAAGTAGGGCTTGTCTCTGCTGCCTTTGCTGCTGCCTGTGCTGGTCAGCCTGGACTTGCCCGGGGCATCCAGTGAGGGATGTGGGCGCTCCCATGCACCAGTGACTGCACTAGAACGGTCTCATAAATTTGCCTGTTTTAATTACTGCCTTGGAGCAGGTGCATTGGAAGTGTCTGTCCAGCTGTTTTTGGGGGATGTGGGTAACTGTTGCAGACAGACCGGATACTCGGATCCTTTTCCAAGAGCTGGGGCTGCCTGGAGCCTCCCCAGTGTTCACCAGCATCTCCCAGGGCGTTTTGGGTGGCTGAGCTCACTCCTGATACAGAGAAACAACTACAAAACCTTTCGGAGCCAGTGATGCTGAACCACTGTGTGATGTATCAAGGTGACCATAAATTATATGGGAAGGAGGGAGGGATGTCTGGGGAAGCTGCAGAGATTGATTTGAAATGTGATTGTTTTGGCCTTGCAAATGATGTGACTGCTCCCATCTACTGAAGAGCAGTTGGGCTGCAATGTTGAAGAAGGTATTAATTAACCTCACCAAGGAGAAAGGGTGAGAAAGGCCAAAGTTAGCAGCAGTGTCTCAAGTTTATGTTGCCCAGGATTCTAATTCTGTGAAGGCTTTTGTAAGTTAATAGAAGACGACTAGTTTTTGTGCAAAAGCTGGTTTATGATATTTAATAGTTTCTGCTTTTCATTTGGCAAAACTGGAATGAATATTTCTTCTAATTTAAATTGTTTTTACAGCCTCTGACTTCAGCATTAAAGAATTCTACACAGAAAATGTTTTCTTTATGTGCAATTGGAGAACAGTTTAGTGATGTGAGTATGGGTCTGAGCTGTGTTACGAGTCCTAATGCTGTGGCAGGAAAGATCAAGAGGGAGAAAAGGGATAAGGGGACATTTTGAGAGACAAATTAATTCAGTGACAGGAATCCTTGGTATAAAAGGCTTTTGTGTAGAAGGCTGCCCTGGGAAGCCTGGATTTTAAGGCTGTAATTGCAGTTTGAGCTTGGGGACAGATCCTTAGCTGGGAAAATCAACACAGTTGCAATTGGGCCTGGTTAATTAGTTCTCTGTAATAAAACAGCTGTAGAAACAGGTGTACAGCTGGTCCTTCCTTCTCTCTAGCCAGTGGATCCCGCTGTCCCTGAGAGAGTGCAACAGCTCAGCTGTCCTGTTGGTAACCTGACAGATGGGAAATCCAGTTATGTCCGACTTGTATTTTGAGCTCTGGACAAAAATTCACTTAATCTTAGTTTTTAGATGAGAACCCAATAGTAAAATAAAAAGCAATGATTAAAAAAAAAATCTCTATAATAAGGAAAACAAAAGCTTCTGGAGCACAGTCTGGCCTCCAGGGAAGAGCTGCTGGCCAGAGGGTTCAGAGTTATGTCCCATCCCTACTGCATTCTCACCCAATCCAGTCTGCTAACACCTGCTCACCTCCTTAACTTTCAAAAATAGCTGAGCTTGGAAAAATGGGAGTTATAAATCCTTCAAACCCAGCCATTTAAGACAGGGCAGCGAGCTCCCAGCTGTGTCCTCGGGCACAGGGAGGAGCTGACTCCCTGCCCCAGTGACAGAGGCATGCTCTTTTGAGTGCCTGCTGGGAGTCCCACAGTCTTCAAAGGATGAGAGAGGCTTTTCCCACTTTTTGTGCCAAGTAAGGCCTTTATCTTGCAGAGCATCCATATGTGACACTCACGATGTCAGTGTTTAGCACCAAGATGTCATTCCTGGGAGCAGGAATGCTGTTATCTACACCTGGCAGATGTTATAGTGAACTCCTGCCTGATCCAACGAGGTTTCGTCAGTCATTTCAATCACATTGTCTTTGGGATGCAGGTGTGAGGTCTCTGCAGAAGGAAACTTGTCCGTGTTGCTCACTGGGTCTTGCTGCAAAAAGAAAGTTTCATTTCTGGAGTGAGCAGGTGCCTTGTGCCTGTCCTGCCATGTCCCATGACACCCTGCCCTCCCACCATGCTGTACGTACTGGGGGGGGCTTTGGGGCAAAGTCCTTCTCGCAGACGTGTGCTATGATGCCAGCAGCCAGGGCGTCACCAAGGACATTGGTCATCGTTCGTAGTCGGTCCCTGCGGAGAGACAGTGCCAGGGTGCAGGGGGTGGCCCCAGTCAACGTGCCCGGGGTGTTGATGGCTTTGGAACATGTCATCCCCCATCCTGAATGTCCCTCCCGCTGGTGTTGCCAAGGGCTGTGTTGGTTTTGCAGATACAGAGAGAAAACAGTCCCTTATGGGAGCCCCGTGCTGGGGCAGCATCTGTCTCACCCTGCCTGTGTGAGCAGTGCAGGGACCTGCCAATGCCACCTCCCAAGCTGGGACACCCACTGTTGTGCTAAGTGCAGGGACAGCTGCTGCAGCGAGTCATAAAACTCCTTGAGATGCCTCTCGAGGAGAAATCGTGTAGATCCAGCCACTGCTCTTCTCTTGTCTACCCAGGTACCTCTCACATCAGCAGAAGGTGCCAGCGGTGCTGGGTACCCTGTGATACTGAAAGGTTGAACTGGTGGTATGTTAACCTTCCTTTATAAGAGGGAAAGAGAAAAGCAGCCGTGATACTTGGCAATGTTCCCTCTTCGCTCTGGGGCTTGTGAAGTACAAACCAGCCACCCACGTGTCAGTTCTGTAACTTGGCATCTGCTCTCTGTGGTTTCTCACCTAATGACTCGCTTTGTTTTTATCGTAGTACTTTAGAATGGCACATTTCACAAGCTGTGTGTTTGTTTGTCTGTGACAAGTGTAATCCAGCATCAGTTTCTGTCTCGAGAGCAATGTGGTTTCAACAGCAATCCATCAAGATGAAGATACATCACCATGAAGTGACACTGGGCACCGCCCATGGCAGTGGCCTGGAGAACACTTACAGAGCCCAGTCGACGGCGATGATGAGGGTGATGTCCTCGGTGGGCAGCCCCACGGAGGTGAGCACAATGACCATGGTGACGAGCCCGGACTGCGGGATCCCAGCGGCCCCAATGCTGGCTGCCGAGGCCGTGATGCTGCAAAGAGAAGGTGGCTGCACAATTCAAACCAGCGTGTTTGCATCGCACAGTAAGTTATTCCTGTGTGGAAGGATTGGACTGCATCTGACTTCCTCCAGCTTCTGCTCCCAGGTGCTATCATGAATTCCCCTGTGCAGAGCAGGGGCTGGCAGTGGGTGCCCTGGCTCTGTGCTCCCCTCTGCCTTCAGGGTAGGGATTTCCTCCTTAAAATTGCTAAATATTTGCAAATGTATTTAATTATTATTTAGTTACATGCTTTATTTCTCTGCTTATAAAATGAGGTTATCCTGTTCCTGAAGGGGAGTAAATGACACCTGCACAAATCCTTCTGTGCTCAGCGCTGCATTGCTGACCTGCTCCAGCCACATGTCTGTGCAGCTGGGCTTATCCCTACAGGCAAAGTCCTTTACTTGCAGCAGATTCTGGGGTGCAGAGCCAGTCCAGCTTTCCCTGACACACAGCACAGGGACTGGGACATGCTGCACCCTCCCCTGCTCCTCAGCTTCCCAGCAAAGGTCACTCTGTGCATTAACAAGATCTCTGCAAACGGCAAAAATGCAAGATGTTGTCCTAATGTCTATAAATAGGAATAGAGAGAAATGATCTGGCTGCTACAAAGAAACTTTTACCTTATAGTTATAATTTGTCCCAAATCCAGTTCATACTCATTGACTTGGGCAATGAAGATGGCAGCGACTGCCTCGTAGAGCGCGGTGCCGTCCATGTTGATGGTGGCCCCGACGGGGAGCACGAACCGCGCCACGCGCCTGTCGATGCCATTGTTCTCCAAGAGACACTTGAGGGTGATGGGCAGGGTGGCTGAGCTGCAGGACAAGAAACGAGCAGGAATTTTCTGTCATTTGTGTTGAGCTTTATAAGCTGGAGTCAGTGTGATGGGACAGAAATACCAGGTGGATACCGAGGGTGGATACCGCAATGTTACACAAATTGCTGTAGCAATGAAAAGTCTCTTCAGTTCTCACCACCTGGGAAATAGACATCATTAGCCAAGTGAGCTGCAGGCTGAGAGAGAAAATGTCAGAATGTCATTTCAGTGGCTGAAGGCACCACTATAACCAGCTGTGTGCCGTGGCTGCAGCTCTGTTGAAGATCCCTGGTGCCCACATTAATCCTGCAGCACCTCCTGGAGCGTGAGACAGTGTGTGCCAGCACTGGCTGTGCTGGGGCCCAGCCAGACCCCCGTCATCCTCACCTGTCTCCTCCATGAGGGATGCCTGTCTCAGCTTCTGCACCCCTGACCTTTCTCTCTTGTTTCTGTCTAGCATGAAGACGACAACTGTCCCACAGGAACTGGGATGAGGAATGGAGGAAGAACAGGTTGAAGAAAGGAAACCATGGAAAAGAAGTCGATGGGAGTGCAACAGACTCTGGGAGGCGGGGACTACATTTGGGAAGGGCTCTGGATGCAGCGTGGTGGCCCAAACCCTGGGCACAGACCGTGGGGCTGGCACAAGGAGCAGGGTGTTCTCTCTGGCAGCTCTCCCTCCCTGAGCTGGCTGCAGAGCAGAGGGAGGAGAAGCCTGATGGAAACAGAGCTGGAGACCCAGGTTCAGGAGGAGACCAGGTCATGAAGAGTTGCAGAAGCAGTTGCAGTAGTTGCAGTGGTAGGCACTGGGGAAGGGAAGCACAGTCTAGGTGGTTTTATTGGGATTATGTGGAGAAGCAACAGAGAGGCCAGAAAAACCCTTTGCCTGGTCAAATGTTCTCCAGAAAAATGTTTGAATTTGCGTGTCTTCTGGAAAGGATGGTAGTTTATAGTGTGAAGTTTTTTTCATTGTTATAAGGAATGTATTTCAATGAAAACAGAATAGATAAATATAATCTAAATTTATTAAAGTCTTTTCAAAGTAGGCAAGGTTTTTCTGTGGATGAACTTGGGTAGTAGGATGAACACTGTAGTTGATTTTAGATTGTCAGTAAAGTGTTCAGAAGAGCTGTTGATGTTTTCAATTAAACTCCAGGATCCTAACCCCATGCAGTTTATAAAGCACCTACAGCAGTCCTACTTTGAATTCATGGAAAGAAAACTGCAGCAATTGAATGAAGTGTGCATGCACACACAAAAACATTGCTGGTTTGCTCTGGGAAAACCCTGGGAGAGGGTGAGTGGAAGAGCACCATGAGCTGCCCAGGTCTGCTGACCAGGGCAGGGCCAAGCATCTGCTTCCTCCTAAAACCAGGAGCATTCTCATTTCAGATAGTGCTGGAGTGCAATTTTCCTTTGAGTTACACCTGTCTTCCCAGAGCTCACCTGGCTGCACACAGCCATGTCTCCCTTGCTAAACCAGATCCCTGCTCTGTGGTATCCGCATATTCCAGCCACGTTTTCCTACCTGGAGGATGTAGCTAAGGCGATCAGCAAGGCTTGCAGTATCCCCTGAATGAAAGCAAAGGGGTTTTTCTTGGTGATGAGCACAAAAAGCAGAGGTAAGAGGATGATTCCATGGAAGGCAAGCCCTGACACTACTGTAATGACATACAGTCCCAGCTTCTGTCCTATAACTGATGGATCTTCCATCTCCAAGATCTTTCCAGCTATGAGAAATACAATGCCAAAGGGGAAGTACCTGCAAAGAATAAGCATAAAGAATTAAGAGGATGCAGCAATCACTGAAGCACTGCAGGATAGACATTGCAGTGTTTGGTACTGTGCGGTACAGTCATATGAAAACAAATTCAGTACTCACAACAGATACTTGCAGGTGTGTGACTGGCATTGCCATTAGATAGCAGGAAAGTAAATAATCAATGAATCAATCAAAACCAGATTTACCAAACGGCCATCGAGACAATTTTCATCACTGCTTCATTCAGACACTGGCACACGTTAACCAGCGGGGCTCCTCGCTCGCCCATTTTTCCCAGGAGAAGTCCTGCAACCAAGCACAGCAGGCTGCATTACTTAGGAGCACCACGGGAGCAGCACCTGTCAAGCCGAGTTTCCTGAGGGTCTGTGGCCACAGAATGGGGGTCACTGGGCAAAACCTGATTTAGTACAGGTTGCCATGTGCTCTTACGAGTCACAGCCATTCTTTGTTCCAAGCAAACACAAGCATCTGGTTTGTGTTTCTGGCATTTTCTCACAAAGCCCCACCAGACCCAAATCCAGGACCTGGACTCTTCCTTGCACAGAAAACAGATAAACTTCACTGCTGCTCAATGCTGGAAGAGTCATTTCCCGGGGTTGATAAACTGTGGATTAGCTGGATTAGGTGGATATCTGGATTGCTATTTGGTAGTACAAGAATAATGAATTCTGGAAATAAAAATGGATTTTTTTTTTAAGGATAAGGTGTGGTAGGGATCCCTGTAGCTGAGGATGTGATGCTGTGCTGTATCCCTGCCCTGCTGTGGAGGGAAAGTGGCCCCAGCTGCCACACAGTGACTGAGAAGTGCTCAGGCCCCTGGTCCCACACCCCGTTTCCTGGTGGGCTGGGCTGTTGGTGGCTCACAGGATGTGCCATGGTGGTGACAACACGTGGCTTTACAGTGATACGTCAGGAAGGATCTGAGTGAGTTGCTTAGATACAGGCATTGAGCCTTCTCTCCTGCTTTTTTCTTTTGATGTTGCATTAACCTAATCCAGCCTAATTTTCTGTTGAAGGAACACTAGAGCAGAAATACAGGAGTGGTTAGAGGGGTTATGGTGCTGTCCTGTCTGCCAGTGCTAAACCCCATTGCTTTCACTGGAGGTTTTCCAGGAACCCATCAAGTAAAGGGAAAAGGAACCTTTGAGCATTTGCCCATCTTGTTTCCAGCTTGGTGCAAGTCCTTCCTCCTGTGTTGGCTAAAATTAATTTTGAAGCACTGTGCAGGTGTCTGTTTTATCTTGGAAAAGAAGAATATAGACAGGATCTTGTCCTGCTCATCCCTCTTCACTGTTCAGGGTTGAGGACTCCAAGAGGCCCTTGGTTGGTGATTGGATCTCTTGCCTTGTTCAAAAGAGAGATGAGGTGGGGTCACATTTGCCAGAACTTTCAGAAATGAGACAAGGCTTGGCATGTTTAAATATCAGCTCTGTGGATATTCATCCAGTATTTGGTAGACACAACAGCTGCTTTGGAAGAAAGTCATTTCTCTTCAAGTCCTACAGAGCTGATTTGGGAGACATGGCTCAAGAAAATGGACAGATTCCTGCAAGGATCTTGAAAGCTTTGCCCTCTTGTGAGTTTCAAAAGCAACAGAGAGACCCTCAGTGACAGTGAAGAACTGTCAGAGCTGGGGTCGCTGTGCAGGGTCACCCCTCAAAGCAAAGTCACTCTGGGTACCCAGTGGGTGCTGCATGGACGCCTTGGTCTCAGCCCCACAGCCTGCCTAGTTTTGGTGTTGAACACAAATACACTTTACTGAGAGCTCAGCCAGCTTCCAGCTCGCCCCCCCGCCACTGCTGCACAGAGAAGGTGATCCCTATTTCCCAAGGCATGGGGCTGTGGTGCCCTGCCTGTCCTTCTCCTGTCTTCTGACAGGCAAACCCCATTAATTCAGCCTCTCCTCATAGGGAAAGCATCCTCTGGGTGTACAAATGCCCTTTATCAAGCTGCCTGGTGCAGGTGATGCTCTGCCAGTCTGTGGTTTTGTGTAGCTCTAATCTGTCCTGGGCAAAACGTGGGGAGTGCAGGTGGTGGCTGGGCTGGCTCAGGTGATCTCCCACTGCCTCCTAACTCAGGCTGATCCCACTCCCACGCTGGAGGGGTGGTGAAGTGTAATCTTAAAGAGAAAAGCAGCTTCTCCTTGCAGGTTTGGCAGGGCTGGAGGGGGGCACGTGTCCTGTGGGCAGGAGCTCAGCACCTTTCCTGGGTGTCCAAGGTCTGCAGAGGGTGTTGGTTGCTGGGACAGGAGATTGCCAGAGACATCTTCTGGCTGTAAGGACCTGTCATTGGGTCTGGCTCTGCCCAGTCTTGCTGTGGCCAGCTCCTCTGAGGTCTCACATTTAGAACTGGCCGCTCTCCGTGTCTCTGACCACAGTCCAGCGCAATCCAGTGCTGTGCTGGCCACGCTGCCTCCACACCTCAAATCCTCTAATTGGCTTTTTGGTTCCTTATACACAAAGTTCAAGCTCCTTGCCCTTACCTCTTAACCTACACATAATCCTGCCGCCATGCTCATCTCACTGCCTCCTCCTCTTTTTCCTTCCTGATCCCTTCCTCCTCCCTTTCTCCCTCAGCCTTGCAGCCCGTGTCCTCTTACGCTTTGAGCCAGCTCCAAGTTCTTCCTTTCAATGACTTTCTCCCCTTTAAACCTCCTCTCTTGCATGTGTCTCTCCATGACCTCTGCTCTTTCTTCCTTCCCAAAATTGCTGTTGAGCTCCTTGTCCACACAGGACTGCAGGCTGTTCAATGCAGGATTCTTCCCTACCTCCTTCAGAAAGTCCTGTTGGGAATTCCCATATATTTGTAACAGCACCAAGTCTGACCCACAGTCACATCGAGCCTGCTCAGGGGCTGAACACTCAATATGAAGGGTTTGGGTCATTGTGGTGAGCTGTGTCCCAGGCAGTCTCTGCAAAATTACACCTCACGTCAGACTTCATTAGAAGGACTCCCCAGCTTATGTAATGGCTTGAAAACCCTCAGGATCTGCATGTGGGCTGTGAAGGCTCATGTGAAAAATACGGGGTGAAAACAGCCCTCCCAGTACCTACAGCTTCAGTGAGCTCCCCCACAGGTGGTGCTGACAGGGGCCTTGGTACGAGCTCTGTGCTGGGCCCAGAGCTGTCCTCTGATTCCCAGGGACTGGGGCAAATAAAGCCAAAAGAACCTTGTCCCACATCTTTAGCTCAGGTAAAGCGCAGTGGCCGCAGCCCTGGCCACCCTGGGCTGCCCTGGGCCCGTGGAGGAGCAGGTACCTATGGTTGCTGAGAAGATGACAATCCCCAGGACATTCATCTCATTGCTGGTCCCAGCCAGGGTCCTGTAGGTCATCTCGGGTGATGGTGTCAGCTCAAGGAACACAGGCCGATGGATTTCAGGGTTTTTGTCATCAGGTGCAAAGTAAATAAAATTCATAGGTTTTCCTGGGATCTTTTGAAAACCAGGAGACTTCACCACTGGGACAAGAACAGTTCGGTACTGGAACAGAAGCAAAGGAGGGAGGTTAGTGTACCGCTGGCATGAGCTTCATCCCACTCTGAACACGGAGGTAAAACCAGCCCTAGGCCGGGTGCTCCTGGAAGTTAAAGGTTTGGTTTCCAGGCAGTAAAAGGCTGGTGGAAACAAGGAGTGAGAGACCGGCAAGGGGAGCTGTGGCTGTTGGCTGCAGCCCGTCCTCAGCCAAGGCTGCAGAGCAGACTCGGTGTCGGTCCCTGCAGGATGCCAGCACAGCGCTGGAGTAGCGCTCTGCTCCCTCCATCCCTCCTCCTGCGAGCTTTACCGATGCCTTCCCAATGCCACGAGCTCGCTTGTTTTTCCTGTCCCTCCACCCTACCTGGCCACTCAGTCTGTCCCCTTCGACCACTCTACCTTCCCTGAAGCGTCCCTTCTTTGTGTCCCTTCCCCTGCCTGCTGCCTGCCCACCCCGCTGCTGCCCCTCCCCAGGCACTAAAGAGCCGCTGCACAGGAGTGGGATGAGGGAAGGGATGTGTGCTGCTTCTGTACAGGAGCCTCGCAGGCAGAAGGCAGGCACGGGGGTCCCTGTGAGCCTGTGCCCCTCCAGCACCCTCCTGCCTTCGGGCGCCCACCCTGGGGTGAGTGTGGGGGGATGAAGGGAAAGGGGAAGGGGAAGGGGAAGGGGAAGGGGAAGGGGCTCCTGTCCAGGCTGTGGGTGGGCAAAGACTCAGCCCCGTGTGGAGCTGAGCACCATCCTGGCTGTACGCAGAGGGGTCAGGTGAACTCACCTGCTGGAACGAAGCTTCAACCAGGTTAGAAGGAAACATGTTTCTGTAAGAGACCAATGACACAGGTTTAGTGTGTTTTGAGAGCATAGGGAGCATGCTGGGAAGCACTTCTGGTGGGCACAATGTCCGGAGGAGGACATGAGAGCCAACAACAGCTTATGACAGCTGTGCAAGCTGAGAGCAAAGAAAGGCTGGAAGGTGAACTCAAAGCAGGACTTAGAACCATGTGTAAATGGGATTGGTGGAAAGCCTGAGCCTGGGATGGACATCTGCCATCTGCAGCCCCCTGCTCAGAGCCTGGTCCAGTCAATCCAGTACCTCCAGAAATGGAGATTCTCCCCCAGCCCCTGGGTCTGTGCTGCAACCCCTCCCCAGGTAACCCCATCTGCCTTAAACCAGCCCTGGGCCAGCTCCAGGCTTGGCATGTCCCAGCTGGGGCTGGAGGAGAATCCAAGCCTTGCAGGGAACACGGCTCTGTCTGATCTCTGCTGCAGTGCATCTCTTTGCTGATGGCTCTGGGAGAGCAGTGGCAGTGACAGAGTGGCCAGAGGGGCATGGATGGGGGGAAATGAACCCCACGTTGCTGGGCTTGGAGGTACCAGCACCTGGCCAGTGGTTCTCCTGTTTCCCTCCTAGTGTCTTCTGGGGACTCAGAACCTTCTGGGAAGATCTTGTTACCACAACCCTGGCTCCTGCTGAATGACACACCTGATCAAATCCAGTAACGCGTCGGCGGAGCTGAGCACCACTTTCCCCACAGAGTAGTTGTCCTTCTGGGCAGCTGCCCCAGGATGGATGCTGACCACGAGGATGATCCCCACGGTCACTGCCATGAAGGTTGTCCAAAGGTAGTAGGTGATGGTGATCACTCCCATCTTCCCACAGGCCTTGGAGTCCATGGTGGCCAGCCCAGACATGAGGCTGCAGCACAGAACAGAGTGGTCAGTGTCTGCTCCCCAAACTGCACAAGATGCATCTGATGGGCAAAGTCTCCAAGGTGGGGGGGGGTTTCTACAGGTTTTTTAAACCAAAGCCTAAGGGCATCACTGAGGTCCTGCACATTCCTGTGCCAGCACCCACAGGATTTCAGACCCAGGATGGGCTTGTGACAAACCAAGCTGAGCTGTGAAGGGCAGGAGACACCTCCAAACCCCTTTTCAAGGTCTGACTGTGTTTTCTGTTTTCTATGAGGGTTAAGAAGTTTATATACTTAGTGTATTTTTATGCTGAATAGCTAATGCTGCTCCTTTTTTGTGAGATACTACTCTCTTATATCTCCATCACCTCGTGCCACTGCCGTGTGTCACTGTGAGCAGCAAAGGAAGGTACCAGCAAGGTTCATAAAATGCTGGTGGGGATGGACCCCATGTTCCCTAGAGAAAGCTGCAGGTTCAGATTTCATGCACACATAAGCTTTCCTAAGAAGTAACCCATAAGCTACTTCTCAGCAAAACTGGGCTAAAAATAGAGAGGGCATTACAGGCTGCCCCAGCAGGGAGAGCAGTACTGGTGGTGGGGACAAGTTGGGTGCAGCATTGGAAGGTCCTGAGTGGGTTTGCTGAGGTTACTCACTTGGAAGGAACTGCTGACACCCTCAAGGGCAGAGAGGCCCCACAGAGAGACCTTGACAAATGTGAGGATTGGGAAATTCCCAACTGTGTGATGTTTAACAGGGCAAGTGCTGGATCCTGCCCTGGGATGGGGCAGCCCTGGATGCAGGGACAGACTGGGGAATGAGAGGCTGGAGAGCAGCGCCGTGGGCAGGGACCTGGGGGTCCTGCTCGGTGGCAAGTTGGATCTGAGTCCCCGGGGTGTCCTGGCAGCCCAAAGGGCCCCCGTGTCCTGGGGGGCACCAGGCCAGGGAGGGATTGTCCCGCTCTGCTCTGCACTGGGACAGCCTCACCTCCAGTGCTGGGGGCACTTCGGGCACCACCAGATCAGAAGGATCCAAAGCTGTTGGAATGTCCAAAGGAGGGACACGGAGCTGGAGAAGGGCTGAGGAGGGGCTGAGGGCACTTGGCTCGTTCAGCCGGAGCAGAGGAGGCTGAGGGGAGGCTCCTCGGGGGCTGCAGCTCCTCCCGAGGGGAGGCGGAGGGGCAGGGGCTGAGCTCTGCTCTGGGACAGGGACAGGAGCCCAGGAACGGCTGGAGCTGTCTCAGGCCTTGGGATGGAGCTCAGGGAAAGGTTCTTCCCCCCGAGGGTGCTGGCACTGCCCAGGCTCCCCAGGGAATGGGCCCGGCCCCGAGGCTGCCAGAGCTCCAGGAGCGTTTGGACACCGCTCCCAGGGGTGCCCAGGGTGGGGCTGTTGGGGTGTCTGGGCAGGGCCAGGGCTTGGACTTGATGATCCTTGTGGGTCCCTTCCAACTCAGGATATTCTGGGATTCTATGAAATGCGAGCATTTGGGGGCTGCTGTGTGCCCCACATGCATGCAGACCCACACTAAGCCCCTGCAGAACCCAGCCAAGCCCTGACCCTCAGGTAGGACATAATAGAGGGGCTGTGAGGGTCTGTGCCAACCTTGGGGACACACAGTGTGGCTGGCGCAGTGGCCAGCCCATGGATCCCCTTCAGCAGCCACACATCCAGGAGGAGAAGAGCCTTGGAAACTCAAGAGAGTTCACAAAAGCAACACTGACACAGGTGGTGCTTTCCATCTTGGGGCTTGGATCTCCAGAGCTCCATCCCCAGAGCATGCCCAGTCCCCTCTGGGATGGTGCGTGGAGGGAAGACACCACCATCATTCAGTAATTATAGAAAAATGCCTGGGTCAATCCAATGTGAAAGAAAACTCCCAGGAGGCCTCTGCAGACCCTGCACCCACAGACAGGAGAGTGATTAGAGACGACCACCCGGCAACTGAGCCACCAGGAGGGCTGAGAGCGAAGGGAAACCCTCAGGCACCTCGGGGAGGGATGGGAGGTCCAGACATCTCCACAAGGGCTGGTACTGAACAGGCCAAGTGTGGCCAGGATAGAGACCACACTGCTCTCAAAAATAAACCAGAGGCAAATGGGACAACAAGCAAACTCTGGCAAACAATAGAGAAACGACACATCCTCGAGGGAACAAGGACCTGATAATTTTTGTGTGTCTAATGGGCACATGCCAATATATTGTTTGCAATATGTTAGTCCATATAAGCTTTTCAAGACCCTGCTTAGACCCCAGTATGACTGCTGGCTCTGTTCCTTATTTCTAGGTCTGTATGGGCCAATAAAATGGGGATTTGCAAACACAGACGCAATACTGGGGGATGCTTATGTCTTTTACCTGAACTTTCTCAAACCCCTCTAAGGGAACCTGCTTTGAGGTTAAACAGCCTGCCACAACTGCCCACGGATGGTCCTGGCATCACCAGCTGCCCAAAAGAAGGGAAACACCCCAGCCAGTGCAGGTGTCTGACCTGGGCACAAGTGCCTACCAAATCCAGGTGAGGATTTGTCCCAGACTGTTGCTGGGAAATCTTGGGGTTTGATGGACACCAAGGCAGGGGATGCTGCTTGACTGCCAGTTGCTTGGAGCCAGGGTTATTCTCACCCTATGCAGTTTTGGGGTTGTCTCCTTAATGGGGGGGTCACAGAGTCATCTTTTCAAAGTGATGAAAAGATGGGGCTTTAGAGCAGAAGGTGATGTCTTACCTGGAGGTGATCAAGGGCAGGATCAGCATCTTCAGCATCCTCATGAGGAGCTCTCCAGGAAAGGAAAAATACTGCTTCTCCTGCACATAGAGCAGAGCACATGTCAGGTAAATTACTATGGGTTTAGGGCTCAAACTTAATAAATCTGCCTTCTTAACCAGACTGAGCTCTGAACTTGGTTCTGAGCTAGCAGCTGCTCCTTGAGGCACTCCATGATGCTGTTTCCCTGCTGTCCCTTACTGGGAGTTGGCTGAGGGATGGGGAATACTGGCCATGTGGCAAACCTGGCTGTACACAAGGGAGGGGCATGTGGGGTGGGTCCCCTCCCAAAAACATCCTTGGTTCTGTTGCCTTCTAGGGAATAGTCCACATGGCCCCACCACTGGCTCCTCCCAAAAGTCATTGCACTCATTACCAGGGACCAGAGACCTGGCTGTGTCTGCAAAAGTGCCCCAAAGCTGCTGACAGCAGCAAAAGGTGGGAATATCTCGTGGCTGCAGGTGGCAAAGCCAAGCTCAGGGAGAGCTCAGGTGTCTGGCCCATCCATGGGACAATCTTGGTGCCATGGCATCTCTCCACCCCCTACACCCCTCACATGGACATGGGGAAGGGCTGTAGAGACACCCTGCAAAGTGTGGATCCCACAGCCATGACCAAGGGGAGAGTGAGAGGTCTGTGGGACCAGCAGCCTGGCCAGCATCCCTCCTTCCCTCCATCCCTATCTCTACCCTCCATCCATCCATCCATCCATCCATCCATCCATCCATCCATCCATCCATCTTCCCTCCCTCCATCCCTGACCCCCCTTATTTCACTGTGCCACTGTAGTGGTGTCAGGGAGGGATCTGAGTTGGCCCCAAGACAAGCAGGTGCTTTTGGTTACTCCAGAGTAGCCACCACCCCATGCTGTTCAATCCCCTGTGCTGTCCCTGTGCTGTCCCTGCACTGTCCCAGTGTGTGGCCTGGACATGGCTGATGTCCCCGGGGAGCTCAGGCAGAGTGGAGCTGTGATGGGCCCAGCTGGGTGCAAGGGGTAATGCCAGATGGCATCTCTTTGCATCTCTTTGCCAGTGGGTCTCTCAGCTGTGGGACACTTTCCCATTGCAGGGAGGAAAGCGGGTGCTGGCCACCTCTCCAGCTCTCCTTCAGATTTTGTGACAAAAGTCTCTAGTGGGGACAGTCTCTAGTGGCTGCCAGGCCCACAGCAGAGCTGTGGCAACAGGGCAGGATGGGGCTGGAGCAGAGGATGGATAAACTTGATGATGAGGGGCTGGAGCCCCAAGACTCTGGCATCCTCATGCCCAGCGTGGGTGGCTGCTGGGCTCTCACGGGTGTGTGCACTGGGATGCAGGGAGATTACACCCAGCTTCAATTAAGTAACGAGATCATCCCTGCTGCGCTGATGCTGAAGGGCCTAATTGAAATGACAAGACTTTGCTAAATCCTGGTGGGCAACACAGGGATGATCCAGCCCCAGCTGAGCTCTCCCGGAGCAGCATTCCCCCGCCTGGATCAGGGCTGAGCTGTGGCCCAGCTGCCCGATGTCAGTGGAGCTCAGCTCGGGGCCGTTTTGCAGCGCGATGCTCCTGGGACATGCTGAGACAACGTGCCTTGTTGGTGCATTTTCTCCAGTGCATTTGGATCCAAGGCTCCTCAAAGGAAGGTGACTCCTCAAAGCCCTCCATGCTCTATTTATCTAAACAGAGGGCTGATTCATCTAAATCAGCCCCTCTATTTATTTGCTGGGTCCTCTCCAGAGCACAGAAATGTGCTTTGATTGCACACAGCTGGGGAGAGCAATGGGAGGACCCTATCCCTCGGACCCCATCCCTCAAACCCCATCTCCTGGACCCCATCCCTCAGACCCTGACGCTGCTGGTGGTGTTGTGGAAGCCTGTTACTGAGCATCTAGTACCTGAGTAAACATTCCCCCTTTCCCATCCTCATCCCACCTTGAGGCTCCTGCAGCCCCATGGAGTCCAGCCCAGAGCTCCCCACTCCCATTGAAGGGAGGCAGGATTTGTCCTATAGCTTGGGCATTTGTTGGCACCTTTTTGGTCAAAAAAAAAAAAAAATAAATAAATACAACAAAAAAGCCATGGTCCAGAAACCCACCCTGAAGTGGTTTTCTTGGGCAGGAGTCTTAGCTTTTGGGGCTGTGCCCATCTGGGACCCTTAGTGGCACCAGGGCTTGCCCCACCACCCCACTCCATCCCACTCACTCCCATCACCATCCCAGCCAGGCTTACCAGGTCTGTCAGCTCCAGCGCCCGCAGCAGGAACCCCAGGAAGCATCCAGTGACAACCGACAGCATCGAGAGAGTCAAGAGGCCATTTTTGTACCAGAAAGCCCGTACCCACTTCCAGAGGCGCAGGAGGGCCGTGGCCAGTGAGTGCAGCACAGCTCTCCTGACCCACTCCCACATGGTCGTCCTCAGCCACCCAGATGATGCCCCTGGGAGCAGCTCCCAGCCCCACTCATGGCCACGGGTCCCGCGGCGCCGATGGACCCCTGCTCTGTGCCAGGAGCTGAGTGTGCTGGTGGCTAATCCCCAGAACCAAAAGCTTCAGGGATATTTGGGAGCCTTTCCCATAATGGAAAGTGACGTCTTCAACTGGTTAATCTGGGCTTGGCATCCCGCCATGAGGTGCCGAACCCTCCCAGTTTAACCCTCCAGCCCCTGGGATGGGGGCCGGTGTGCAGACTGAGGGCAGTGATTCAGCCCCAGAACCCCCTTCTGCTCACTGTTCCTGATCCAAAAGGATTTGGGTCCTGCCACCAGATCTGGGTCCTGCACCAGATTTGTGCTCCCCACCAGCTGCGAGTGCACCCCAATCCTGCCCCCATCTGTGAGGGCTTCACAAGGGCAGGGTTTGCAAAGGGAAACTTTCCCAGTTAATGAGAGAATTTCCCATAGCATCTGCAGACACCAGCCCAAGGCACCAACGGATGATGCTGAGTGTTCCCACACAGGTATCTGCCCCAACAGATCTGACCTCCTGCCAGCTCTCCAGGAAAGCTGCCTCAAGGCCATAAGGTGCTGCTGGAACATCTGGTCCATAATTCGTGGTATTTTAGAGTCTTTCTATGTCTAGTTTGCCTCTGATTCAGGCCAGGAGTGTCACTAGGGCCAGAGTGGGTGTAGAATGAAAGGGCAGGTGGGTCCCAGGCTGAAGATCCTCTGGGAATGCGAAAATATTAAAACCTTTATGGGCCTGAATTTACCCCCCTCTACCCACCACCCAAAAAAAAAAGGACATGGAACCCTCTTAGCCATTGCCATATTTTACACAGACAAAACAGAGCTACAGTGAAGGTGTGACTTGAGGATCTGTGGCCCCCTGCCCCATGGGACAGGATCTGTGCTGAGCAGCCATGCCACTGTTCTGGCAGGGAAACAGTGGGTTTGCAGTCTGTCTCAGAGGAAGCAGAGGTCCTTCACAAAAGGAGCCTGGCGTCTGGTGCTGTTCATGTTGCAGCCCTTGGGGAGGTCTCTGTGGTGCTGTCCTGTGCCTTTGGCCTTAGTGTGGTTGGCTCAGCCTGCCAGAATTAGATAAAGTGTGTGCTTGTGAGCAGAGCTGAAATGCAGTTGTCTCTATTCAGCTCCATCTTCAGAGCCAACTGCCAGCCAGGAATGGAGTTTGCATGTCAGGAGAGAGCAACTGCTTGGGAAAGGGGAGGCCGAGTTGTCTGGGGGATCAGGGATACCTCAAAGGACATTGAAGGCGCCCTGGGGCTGGCAGCAAGTGGAGGGAGCAAGCTGAGAACAGGGTGCAGAGAAGTCCAAATAATTGGGAACGGAGGAACATGAAGACCTTTAGGGAACTGAGAGTAAGTAAAGGATACCTCAGGGAGAGGAAGAGGAATTGCACAGAGGGAAGGGAGAGAGAGAAGGCAGCAAAACAACAAGGGGTCAGGAGGAGGGGAATCCTGGTGCTGGTGTGGGGGTTACTGTGGCCAATGAAGGGGTATGGCAGCAGTTCTGTGCACCTACCATAAATCTCAACGTCATCATAGATGTCAGCATCCCTGCAAGGACAAAGATGGAGTGCTATGGGCAGTATGGTCTCCCATGTCCCCACCACCTCCCAACCCTGAGGCAAGGGCCAGCTCCTGCTGCCATATCTGTCTCATCTCTTCTGACATGTCTGTGGGCTCTGGTGTCCACCTGCAGCCCTGTTTCCCCCTGTGCACTGTGCTCTCACTGCAGAGCTGAGACCATCTGGAGTGTGGTTGACATGACTGGCCCCTCTCAGGATGGTGGCCTCGTCCCAGGCTGCTGGGAGCTGCAGACCTGGCCATGCAGAGGGGCTGCACCCTGATCCTGTGCCAGCAGCAACCTCTGAGCAGAGTCTGGGCAGGTCCCATGTGAGGGACCACAGCCTGGGGAGTGCTCCCAATGCCCCAGTGACAATCTCTCCTGACACCAGAAAGGGCAGATTCCGCCCCAGGGTAACCAGCTGGTGTTAGGCTTATGGTCACAGCCTGAGCTGGGTAGTTTTGCGTTGTCAGCCAGGACTAGTTTGGTACTGGCCACTCATGGAGCAGTCATTGCAGCTCATGGAATGGAGACGAAGGGGCTGGGAAAGGGTACTCACAGAGGCAGCATCACAGCCCTGGGCACGTAGCCATCTGCAACAGAGTGAGGGAAAACAAGTCAGGTTGTGCTGGGAACCAGGGCATCAGTGGGAATCACCCCAGCACCTGCCCCTGCCCAGGGTTTAGCAAACCTCATGTTCCCAGAAAGAGCTGGGACAAGGAGGAATCCAGCTCTAGGAAGCCGAGCTGGACCCTTGGGAGGAACCTGCTCTGGGCAGTGTCACGAAGGAGCCTGCCAAGCTGAATGGCAGCTGGCAGGGAAGAGCCTGATCCCTTCCTCTCTGCCTGAGGGATCTGCAGCCCATTCCACCCGAGCATCCCTCAGTGCAGACACAGCTTGTGGAATTCGAGCCCATGGCAAAGGCAGGCGTGCTGGGCTGGTGGCCTGGAGGCTTTGAGGACTGCAAAGGCTTTTAGCAGAGGGAAAGGACAAGCCCAGCTCACAGCAGAAATGCTGCTGCTGAGTGGAAGAGCAGCACGTTTGTGCAGAGAAAAGTGGGAACCTTCTCAGGGTAGCAGGGTACCTGTCACATCTGTCTAACAGGTGGAGAAGGTCTGTCAGGAGGCCTGTCACGGGGTGTTTGCATGAAGAAACTTTTTCCTACAACTGCGCTGTGCTCCCCACTGTGGGCAAACCCCACCCCCCTCCAGACTTACACCTCCTCTTGCTGTTCCGGCAGAGGATTTGCTCCTGATTTGTAAACTGAATGACATCAAGGATTTCTCCCCGTCTCAGTGGCAGGTTCTTTGCTCCGCCCCTCTTCTCTTTTGCTGCAGGGTCGACCATCATCTGAGTCAGGACGTTGATGCTGCCTTCGAACTGAAACACAAACAGCAGTGCCCCAGGGGAGCTGAGTCAGGCAGGTCTGAGCGCTCTCCGTCCTTGAACAAAAGCAGATTCCTCTCTAGCCAAATGGTCTGTGGGACTGGTCTGATCTGGGGGAATGGGGCAGGTGTGACCTGGGGGAACATGGCAGGATGTAATCAGGGTATCACTGGTCCCTGTGGAGCACAGCTCCTTTCTGCCATTGCATTACGCCCTTCCCAGGAGGGGAGAAGGAGTTCAGAGGAAAAAGTGATCACTCGCTGCTGCTCACCTTGAATTTCTTCTGAAACTCCCTGTCCATCTTCTCTTCCTTCTTGCATTCCTTGAGTGTCATGGTCTTCATCGTCTGGGAGACCTGGGATTCTCTGCAGTCATTGAAAGCCATGGGAAGGTTCAGATGACTTCATGCTCTGCTCCCTCCCGTCCCTTTCTCCCTGCTGGCTGCTCCTCATCGCGTTTCCCTGCGCCAGCTGTGGGGCTATGGGGGCTCTTGGCCCAGGTGTACAGCCTGAAACTTGTGCTCTTCACCACAGACCTTCCTACCGCAAGCCCCGCAGAGACCATTAAAGCAGCAGCTTTGTCAGAGCAGCAAGGAGCCTTCCCCATTTTGGGACCCTTAGAAAGAGTAAAAAAACCCCGTTACCTGTGTGCAGCTGCCAGCAAGGTAACCCTGTTAGAGGCTCGGCCAGCATCTCCACCTGTAAAACCAAACCCCAGGAGAGCTGCTATGAGGTGTAAACATCTGCCAAGGCAGGATACACAAAGAGCAGCGAGACCTTTCTCCTCCTGTGACCAAACCCTGAGTTTGCTCCCAAGTGTGGGGGCATCAGGTTTCCTAAAAAAAAAAAAAATAAATACCTACTGCCCTTCTGTGTGGGGGAACAAGAGGCTTAGCACAGGCCCTGCCACTGCCCATGCTCATCAGGGCCTCGCAGCTCTCAGAGCTGCAGGTCTCACCCCAAACAGCATCCAAGCCCCTCCTGTACTCACCTCCTCTGGGGTGGGGATGCGCTGGCAGCTGGGACACAGAAGATAGCAGAAGGCCTGGGCTTCTCCTGGCCAGCCCAACAGGCTCGACATCATCGTATATCTCATCTCCATCCCTGTGGCAAGGCAGAGCATGGATAGGAAGTGCTGCTGCAACGACAGCGTTGGGGGCCGAGGGCAGAATCGGGGCTTCCAGGAGGAAGGTGGGCAACAAGCAGGTGGGCTGGCTGGCCAGGGACTGGCCCTGGCTCTGGGGCAGAGCTGGACAGCAGCTCCGTGCCCTGTGCCAGCAGCTCCTCACACAGCTGGATGTGGACGGGCAGCGGGGTACCATGGCCACAGTGAGGTAACAGCTCCAGGGGATGGCCGCGCGTCACACTGTGGGAGCTGCTTGCACACCCTGGGCTCCAGCAGCAGGCAGGAAAACCCAAATATCCTCTTGCTGTCCCCTCTCATGCCCTTGCCAGTGGCTTGGCACAGCCTGGAAGCCACCTGGAATAGCAGTGCTGCCTCAGTCCTTACCCTGTGCCACTCGGAGCATCCTGCAGTGGGAACCATGCAGGCACTGATGCAGCACAGCCTGGTTTCAGGTGACCTGTGGCAAACAGCAGAACAGGAGGGAGCAGGGAAGGATCATTTAATATTTTCTCCTCAGCTCTATCAGCCACCCTGAGGTCAGAGCCACTCTGGGCTGGATTTAGTGCAGGGGGAGTTAGGGAGATAAAAGAGATTGCACATCTTGATGGAGCAAGGAGTTTTTACTCCATAGCTCATCTAGGGATTTTCTTCAGCACACTGGGGCACAGCTCATCAGGTTCCTCACTGAGGACCTTACATATGTATTTTCCCATTTGTATATTTCTAATGTTACTTTCTTCCTGGACCAATGATGGAAGGAGAGGGGAAGAGGCCAAAACAGGTATCATCAATGTGGCAAAACCCCTAAATTTCAGATATGTACTAGAGTCAGGGCAAGTCCTGGACATCTCCACGTGCTCAGGATTATCATCAGCTGGAACACGCTGCTGCACCCTTTAGGATTGACAGCATGACCACACCCCTGCTAACATGCCATTATTTGTATTCAGCCTGGTCAACCAGACCAACCAAAAATGGGCACGAAGACCTAAGTACAACATCAAAATTTCTGCTGGTTTATGGTACCAAGTAATACACAATCAGATACCTGGTCCTAAAAATCATAAGATTGACCTAGAAATTAACAAAAATTATTAAATCAAGGCAAGGTGTAATTCTAGATGTTGCAACTTGCCTCAGGACCCATAAGACAAATAAATACATGAGAAACTGCTGGTTTGTAGGACATGGGGGGAGCAGATCCCTCCCTCCTTTACCAGGGCTGTTCAGCCCTGGGTCAGGGCCAGTCATGTGAGAATCTCCCAGCACAACAGTGTGGCCAGCCCTGCTAACGCCTTTTAATTATAACACAGACCAGCTCAATTTTTCAGTTCTCTTAAGGAAAGGAAGGGAAGTCTACTCTCATGGTTAGAGAAACTGAGCAAGATTTGAAACAGGTTTCATCACCTGGAGTGTGGATCAGCAGAACAGCAACTGTGAGAGACCACCACAGCGGCCTGGATCTGGAAGGCCACTGTGGAGTGTGGCAGGGCAGTGTCTGGCACCTCTCCTACTGCTCATGCCCATCACCCCCAGGCCTGCCCCTGGGCACCCCTGGGGAGAGTCTGGTCCCATTTTCTCCTTGTTAGGTAGCTGTGGGCAGTGAGATCTCCCCTTCCTCCCTCTCCTCCCAGCTGAACAAGCCTGGGTCTCAGCCTTTCTTTTTCCATGTGCTCTAGTCCCCAACCATCTTGGGCTCACTCCAGTTTGGCAATATCTCTCGTGTTACTTACTCCAACCTTACTTCCTACAAACACTTCAGAGCCTGAGACTTGTGCCCAGCCAGGCCCGGGGCACTTTGTTTCTTCACCTGCTCTCCTCTCTCATTCTCATCCTCATGCTATTGCCTATAAAAACCCCTTTGGTAATACCAGCCCCCACCTCTCCATCAGCCCTCCCAGTATTTCCATCTCCCAGGAGCTGCAGGCTCCAACTGGGGAGATTTTCCATCCTCAGTGAGCAGCACCCTTCCCTGAGGGACTTCCAGGTGCCCAGCCATACCCAACTGAGCACTCCTTGGTGGTTCTGTGGCAGGACGGACAGATGTCCCAGGATGTGCAGCTGCTCTGAACTTTGCCAAATCCACAACAGGAGGGCGCTGGGGCTTGGCTGGTTTCACTCCCAGTGCCCTGACATGTGGCAAAGGCTTCCTCCGAGGCAGAGCCGGGTGCTCTGTCCTTTGGGGGCTTCCCACAGCGAGCAGGGGGGCTGCAACAGCCGTGCCTTTGGCAAGAACCACTGGAGCCCCCTTGTCTTTGGTGGGTGGCCATGTCTGCTGGGCTGGCTTCCTGTGGGGAGGATCAGAGCCAGCTCCCACCTTCTTGTTCAACACATCTCCTCCTGGCTTTGCAGGCACTGGGTGGAAGTTGGCATCTTGAGCCATCCCCTTCCTCCGACGCACCATTCGTGCCGGGGTCTCACAGGCAGGATGAGGTGAATGCTGTCCCAGACTCTGACCTGTACCGTGAGATGGAGAGGCCCTGCTGCAGTCCACCCTCCTGCTCCAGGGGGGCTCTGGAGGAGGATCACCCTTGGAGGCCATGGCAGGCGTCTGTCCTGGCTCTGGTCCATGGGAGGCTGCAGGGCGACTCTCTGGCTGGCCACCCACTTCGGGAGGTTCTTTCCTGTTCTCTTGGAACTTTGCCCGAAGGTGCCTCACCACAGCGTCTCTCCCCTCCAGATGCGTCTGCAACCGTTAAGAAAAAGAGTTCCAGTTAAAACACCGTGGAGGAAAATGAGTCAAAAATTCTCCCTGGGGAATGTGGTATTCCTTCAACATGGTCTCACACTAAGTCGTCTCCACAAAATGAGGTTTGCTCAAAAAGGTCCTGAAATATGTCTGAGAAAACAACACTGGGCTGCACCAAACTGGGACCAGGTTACCCCACCACGAGGGCATCCAGGAGACATTTCATGGAGTCTTTTGGTCTGATCCACCCTTTGTCCACTACCAAGGACCATCAAATCTGAGGGATTGGGTGGTAGTAGCAAAGCTCCTGAGGGCAGAATCTGAGATCCAGAGATTGCCCAGAGCTCAGATGGGAGCAACCCGCCTTGCCCGGGTCCTGTTTTCCATGATGAGTTGGTGGGGGAGACCACAAAGTGCCCTTGGATCACTCCCTGGAGGAAAAGCTGGGGTGGCACTGCTGAGACTCACCCCACCAAAACCTGTGTGCAGAAAAAACTAGGCCAAGAGGCAGTGGACTGCCCTACTTTTCTGACATGTGTCTTTTCTGACATGTGTCTTTCCTGTGTGGTTCACACTGTGCACACACGAACAAGGACACATCTGCTCCAGCACAGAGCTGCCTTTAGCTTCCTCAGTGGCCAAAATTCCCAGGAGGAGGCTGAACAGGTCTTGGAAGAAGACTGCCAGGTTGGAGGTATGGCACAAAGCTACAGGATGGGGCTACATTTTTCCTAAGCTTGTCAGATGGACCTTGTGAGAGAGGAGGGATCACCTTACCCTCCCCATCTTTCTCCAGACCACAGTGTCCCTTTGCACTGGAGCTGGCTGCTTTGCTGGAGCTGTATGCTTTGATTCTGGAGTTCTTCTTCTGGGATTTCAGTTTGGGTTTGTGATTGCATAATTTTCATTTTCACAAGGGAAGGGCTGATATAGAGAGAAACTGATGCAATCTTTTTAGACTTAACTGATCAAATCAAAAGACTTACAAAAGTGCAAGTTCCCCAGGCAGACACCCCAATTCTCCTTGTAGCACTTGGCATAGCAGTGCTGAAGCAGTATGAATGTACCATTTCCTATATACCAGCAGTGGGACTTTCACTCAAACTAGTGAAAAAAGCAACGTTTTCCAGATTCCCAAACATGCCACTGGGATTTTTGACATCTGAATGATTTGGTGGTTTGTAACAATCAGTTTTGGGCCTATTCCATGAGCTGGGACATGCTCAGAGCCCTTGGATGTGCAGCACTGCCATCAGTGTGATCAGTTCCAGGTGTTCCAATCCGTTTTGTGCTGGTGGGGGTTCTCCTGGACTCGGTGGGAGTGTGACCTCCTCCTTTCAGATGTTTATATTCAGCCCAAGTTCACCCAGCAAACCTTCCTCTGAGCCTGGGAACTGGTCAGAGACCTTTGAAGCTCCATCCAGCTCAGATGTACAGGAGGACTTTGCCTTTCAGGAGGAGTGAGGGTGTTGGCCAGATCCAGCCCCTCACAAGGACATCCCCAAAACCCTTCCAACCAGGACATATGGCTCCCAGTGTCCCATCCCCATGTCCAGTACAGCCCAGGTCTGGTTGTTACTCACCATCTTCCATCAGTGGATGCTTTCCTGTGTGCTCGTCTCCCTGCTAAAGACCACCTGAAGCATTCTGGACAAGCCTCTCTGAGGTCACCCTCCCTTGAAACCAGAAGTTCTTTCCTAACGGCTGGTGAGGAGCTGTGTGCAACGCCAGGAAGTTGCTGTTGCCTGATGGTGAGACAGCACAAGGAGGAGGAGAAAGAGGAGGAGAAGAAAGAGGAGGAGGAGCAGCTCTTGGTGTATCACTAGTTTGGCTCTGCTGCTGTTTGACACTTGCAGCCCACCAGGTCCTGCTGGCCATAAGAGTCATATCCAGAGAAGAGCCCCAGTTTTGGAAAGTGACTGTGGGATGCAAGGGGATGGGACCAGGAGGGGGGGGCAATGTCCTTGTCCGATGGTGGCCCAGGATTCCTCTGCAGGTCAGGTCGCAGAGCTGCACACGACTTGCAGAGGGTGGAGGTGATTTTTGGAGGTCTCATGGCAAAATCAGCACAGCCCTGCACAGCTGAGCTCCGTGGGAGCACAGGAGAGCTGGGTGAGGGCTACGGCTTCCCAGAGTATCCAAAACTCTGGGACATGTGCTCCACTTAAAAGCCTAATTCCTCTGGGAAGCAAGGGGAAGCTCTGCACGGCAGGGTGCTGTGTTGGGCCATCGCAGTGTCTAACTGTCCTGGTGTCACTGTTTACTGCCTCTGAGGCAGGAATGGTCTGACAGGTCGAGTCAAGCCCTGGCAGGGGTGCTCTGGCCTGCTGGTTGGTGCTGGTGTCCCTGCTCCAGGATGGCGTGTCCCTGCAACCCTTTGCAAAGGTGTCCCAACAGCAGTGCCTGTGATACCTCCTGTCTGCAGATGGTTTTAAGGATAAGACAGAGTTTGAAGACACGGGGAAGGCTGGGGCGGGCACCTATTGGCCAAGGGTGGTGGTCCTGTGGAGGGTGGTGGGTGCCCAAGGTGGGCACTGGAGGGCTTGATCCCCCAGCTGGGGATGGGAGGGAGAGGGGGCGCTGGGAGGTCCCACACTGGACCCACGGGCAGCTGACTCTGGGGCACGGGACGGGCAGACAGCAGCGACAGCCGCTCCCCACCTGCACGTCCCTGTCTGTGGGGAGAGGGAGGCCCAAGAGCCGTGCGGGGCACGAGGGGTGGCAGGGAGGCACTGAAGGCCATCTTTGGGGAGGGCAGGGATCGGGGTGTAGGGGCTGTGTTAGGGGACATGGCGGAGGGGAGGATGAGGGGCCGTGTTTGGCGATGGGATGGCGGGGAGGGCGCGGGGCCCTGCTCCGGGAGGGGC
>VZRO01004065.1:149299-167331 GCA_013397915.1 Daphoenositta chrysoptera | reverse complement strand
GGCGCGGGTGAAGGCGCTGGTGAAGGCGGACCCGGACGTCACCCTGGCCAGCCAGGAGGCCGTGTTCGTGCTGGCGCGGGCCACGGTGAGGGGCGGCCCCCGGGGTCTTGGGGGCCGAAACGCTGAGGGATGCGGGGATGCTGCTCGGCCGGCCCGAGCTGGGGAAGGGTCTGGAGCCCCAGGAGCGGCTGAGGGAGCTGGGAAAGGGGCTCAGCCTGGAGAAAAGGAGGCTCGGGGGGGACCTTGTGGCTCTGCACAACTCCCTGACAGGAGGGGGCAGCCGGGTGGGGGTCGGTCGCTTCTCCCAAGCAGCAAGGGAGAGGACAAGAGGAAACGGCCTCAAGCTGCACCAGGGGAGGTTTAGGATATTGGGAAAATTCCTTCATGGAGAGAGTTATCAAGCTCTGGCACCGGCTGCCTGGGGCAGTCACCATCCCTGGAACTGTTCAAAAAATATGTGGCTGTGGCACATGGGAACTTGGAGGTGGTGCTGGGTTGATGGTTGAACACAATGATCTTAGAGGTATTTCTCCACCTGAAGGATTCCATGATTCATCTCCTGAGCACAGGACACCTTTCCCCCTTCAGAAGGTGCCCTGCGAGCCCCTGGTGTGGAGCGCATCTCCCAGAGAATGTGGGTGTCGAGGGACCCACATTCCCAGCTTTCTCCCTCATTGCTTGTCTGTGCATCACTGTCCAACCATTTCCTTTAGTATTTTCAGAGCTGTTTACCAGGAAGAGCTAATGTTAAGACGAAGATTCTGATTTAATCCTGAAGTCTTGTAGGACCTTTCTTTTTCCTCAGGATATTCTCTCTCTCATCTCCTATGTAAATTTGTCCTGTTTTGCCTTGCAGGAGCTGTTTGTTGAAACCATAGCCAAAGATGCTTATGTGTATGCCCAGCAAGGAAAAAGGAAAACCCTGCAAAGAAAAGACCTGGGTATGGGAGCGTGTTCTGTGCTGGTCTTAGCAAAGGGTTGCTGGGATGGGGGATTTTTCCACCCGTCTGGAGGTGCTGAAGCAATTATGGATTCTTCTCTTTCTTTCCCTGAAGATGGGAGAGAAAAACTTTCACATAAGACCACACTTATAATTTCACACACCATCTCCAAAACAAGTAAATCTCTGAAATTGGTCACTGTGCTGTGATGTAATTTCAAATGCTGCTTTTTGAAACAGATGCAAATATGGAGTCAGTTTATCTATGTTGTTCTCAATTTGCTTTTCAGATAATGCCATTGAAGCTATTGATGAATTTGCTTTTTTGGAAGGTGAGTTTCTTCTTGATTTCAGTGTTTTGTGTAGTCACCTACTTTGGAGAGAAAGAACTGAGTCATTGCAAAGCTCTCTGTTTCTACATCTTCAGTAATTCTTAGTGTGGCTTGCTATGCCCCTCTGAGCACTGGAATGGCTCAGCTGGACCCTGAGGCACATGCAGTACTTTTTTGACTAGATTTGGTTTTACTCATGTGTGATTTGCTTAAACTTTAAAGTTACTGCACTTTCTTTAACCAGCTTGTAAACAAGATTTATTTGTTCACAGAACTGCACTTCTGATTCCTGAGACTATAATGAGTTTTTTCATTTTCAGGTACTTTGGACTGAGCTGGACAGAGACAGAGCTCTGCGGAGAAAGAGACTGCAGAGGTGGTGTGAAAATGGAAAATGGGATGATGAGAGTTCAAAAATAATTCCTAGAATTGAGACACTGAAATTGAGACATGACAACCATGATATTTTGTATAAAGTTGAAGTTGTTGTAAGTTTTTTATTTAAAATGCATATTTTTTCATAACTATTTTGTATGTCACTTCCCCTGTGGCTGCAGTGCAGCTCTCTGCTCTGGCCAGGTTACACAGCAGTTACTCCCAGTAGCAGTCCCAGCCTCTCTGGGTACTCTGCAGTACCACAGAACTGTGAACAGAGAGTGGCTTGGCTCAAGTGCCCAGGCACAAGGAATGTTTTTAATGGATGTGTGGGTTTTGTTATATATGTTTGTCTCTTAACACAATTAAATTGTTGTTGTTGAGCAGCTGTGCTGATTTCTGCCCTGGGCTGGGGTTCCTGTAGCCTGGTGGTAAATGATGTGGTTTTGATAGGATGCCTTCTCTAGCATTTTAGTCTTTCTAATTGTTTTCTCAAGGAATCCATCGCAGAGAAACCCAGCTGTCCTCCAGGAACTGGGGTTGAGCTCCAGGGGAACTCGGCTTGTTCCGAGGGGTATGGAGCTTCCATAAGTGTCTGTGATTGTTGCATTTGTAAGTAACTGTAGCAAAAAAAAACCCCAACCCAACCCCCTGAACCTCGTTTTGAATGCCAGAGGAGTGTCCATGCTGCCGTCACTGTTTTCTTGGGTGCTCTCACTCCTGAATCTGGCAAAAATGTTTTCCTTGGGAGCTGGATCTGTTCCCTGCCCTGTGCCCCTGGACGGGTTGGTGCAGAGATCTCAAGTTCTGTGATGAGGAGCTGTGTGCATCCTGTGTTCAGGAATTGCTGCCATCAGCCACGTCTGACAGCACACGGGCAGCAGCGCTGCCTCTGCTGCTTCCAGGCCTCTGGTGACTAGAGCTTTCCTACTTTAACTCGTGCTTTCCTCCGTGGATTTAACAGCAGAACTGTGTGGCTGTGGGGAACACGCTGCCATCGCTGCTGTGACACATCCTGCTGTATTGCTAGCGTTGTCCAAGTGCCAGCTGTGACTCCATTTGGTGTGGGTTGTCCCCAGATAAAACCATTGAATGGGATGAAGGAGGATGAAGGATGCATGTTTCTTTCAAAAGAGGGTATTTGAGTGTGGCTCCCAGTCACCACAAACTTAAGTTAGTTTGGATGTGGTGGTAAGAACAAAGACCCCCAAGGGAGGTTCCTCAGGCTGACAGCAAATCCAGTGGCTCTCAAGAAACACTTTGAAGTTTGCTGGGAGCCTGATGCAAGCCTCATCATGCTGGGAGCACAGTCCTGATCGTGTGGGAGAGGTGCTCATTGCCCAGGCTGCCGAGGTGTTTGTTCAGATCACAGTCTGGGGACACTTGCTGGGATAGGCGAACCCATTGGGCTCGGAGCTGTTCACCTTCTCACCTGCCAGGGAGGGCAGCTATAAGTGTCAGAGGTACTGGAGACTTTCCTGTGCTTCCCAGGGTGCAGCATGCAGGACCCATGAGCAGTCTTCCTCTCAGGGCTCTTGCAGGCTCCCATCTTTGCCAGTAAGTTCCTTTTTCCTTCTTGTTGTCCTTGGCACTGCTTCAGCCTCTGGTGTGGCAGAGCAGAGGAGGTGTGGTGTGGGGCTGTGGTGGGCTCCACTTGCATGTGTTGCTGCTGTAGGGGTTGGTGTGTGCTTTCCTCTGAACAGCACGGAGGAGTGTCTGCACGTGGCAAACAGTGCGGGGTTTGTGTTGGGGGAAGCTGCTGTGCAGCAATCTGGGGGGCGTTAGTGCCCATGAGCTCCTTTGTACTGTGGGAGGGGACTCCTCTTACCCAGCTCTGCAGTAAGGTAGAAGAGAGCAGACAAACACTGAGGTGAACAGTGCCAGAGTTTTCCTGGAGTAACTAAACAGGGTGTTCAGCCCACCTGGCCAGGGTCAGATGTGTCATGTCCATCTATAACAAAATCTCTTCTTCATGCTGGAGCCATTTAGTTCAGGATAGGGGGTGGCTGGAGCTGTGCTGGGCACTCAGTGCCTCATCCCAGCTCAGGCAGAAAAGGTGTGGAATTGTAACTGGGTTAATGCTGGGCTCGGTGGTTTGTGACCACAGGTGCGGGAGCCGTCAGCAGAGTGGAGGAGCAAGGGAATCTGCAGAGAGGGGCTGCTGCAGGAGGCAGAGCCATTTCCTCCACGTTGGGCACAGTGAGTTCATAGGATCATGGAGTTGTGTGGATTGGAAGGGACCTTAAAGCTCATCTTGTTCCACCCCCTGTCACAGGCAGGGACACCTTCCACTAGACCAGGTTGCTCCAAGCCCTGTCCAACCTGGCCTTGGACACTTCCAGGGATGGCACAGCCACAGCTCGGCTGAGTTCCCCTGCACCCTCCAGAAACCAAGATCCTTGATGCTTCCACACTCACTTCCTGCACATCCCTTGGCTGGTTTTTTTTATGTTGAAGTTTTCCAAGTGACTTCCCTTTGGGGGATTAAGGACAGAAATGTGCTGGGGACCTGTTGGCCAGATAGTCCAACACTTAAACATCTTGTGTAGCACAGGAACTGATGAGTAGCCTGACCCCTGGGTCTGTTCCTTTGCACAAAGGAACTCAGTTCCCTGGACCTGAGCTGCACCGTGGTTGATTCTGTGTTTGAATTCCCTGTTTATTGCTGCATAAGTTCAGGACAACTGCAGACTTTTGCTTCCCAGGATTGGTGTTGTAAATGCTATCGGCAGGACAACAAGCTGCCCTGAAAAAGTAGAGAAAGCAGAGGAAGTAGAAAATAGCTCCGTTTGTTCATCAGAAAAATGTCTGTGGCCTTCAGGAGCAGCTTGTGGGCCCAATTCCCCTTTGCAGTGGCTGTAAGGACACAAGAGCTTCATGCTCTGAGGTTTCTTAGGATTTTTCAGTGCACGAGAGCAGCACTTGTGCAAATTTAGCCTTTAGTGTTTGCCAAATACCAGCTTCTTGTGTACAGTAGGAATGATAAAATTATCCAAATTAAGAGCTGTTACAAGCAGTGACAGCTTGTCAGCTCCAGAGACAACAACTTTAGAAGAATAAATAATGATGAAAATATAATCACAGAATCACAGAATGTGCTGAGTTGGAAGGGACCCACAAAGATCATCAAGTCCAACTCCCTGCCCTGTACAGAGCCATCCCAAGAGTCATATCATGTGCCCCAGAGCATTGACCAAATGCTCCTTGAGCTCTGTCAGGTTTGGGGCTGTGACCATTCCCTGGGGAGCCTGTTCAGTTCCTGACCAATGTCTGGAGGAAAAAACTTTTATCTAACACCCAGCCTCAACCTCCCTGACATGATTTCATCCCATTCCCTCTGGTCCTGTCACTGTCACCACAGAGGAGAGATCAGTGTCTGCCCCTCCTCTTCCCCTCACAAGGAAGGTGTAACTGCAATGAGGTTTCTTCTCATTCTCCTGCAGGCTGAACAGACCAAGTGCCCTCAGCTGCGCCTCCAAATGGCTTCCCCTCAAACCCTTCACCATCTCTGTGTCCCTCCTTTGGACACTCTCAACAGCTTTGGGTCCCTCTGACCTTGTGGTGCCCAAAGTGCTCCCAGCACTGGAGGTGAGGCTGTCCCAGTGCAGAGCAGAGCGGGACAATCCCTCCCTGGCCTGGTGCCCCCCAGGACACGGGGGCCCTTTGGGCTGCCAGGACACACCGGGGACTCAGATCCAACTTGCCACCGACCAGGACCCCCAGGTCCCTGCCCACGGCGCTGCTCTCCAGCCTCTCATTCCCCAGTCTGTCCCTGCATCCAGGGCTGCCCCATCCCAGGGCAGGATCCAGCACCTGCCCTGTTAAACTTCATATGGTTGGTGATGACCTAGCCCTCTGATTTGCTGAGGTCTCTCTGTGGGGCCTCCCTGCCTTTGAGGGAATCAACAGCTCCTCCCAGTTTTGTATCGTCTGTGAACATGCTCAGTATCCCTTCCAGTCCTGCGTCCAGGACATTTATAAAGATGTTGAAGAGCACAAGGCCGAGGATGGAGCCCTGCAGAACCCCACTAATGACTAATGCCAGCCTGATGTCACCTAGTCCCTGTCACCCTTTGTGCCTGACCCATGAGCCAGTTGATCACACATCCCATGATGGGTTTATCCAGTTGGGATGGACAGTTTGTCCAGAAGGATCCTGAGAGAGACAGTATTGAAAGCTGTACTGAAATCCAAAAAGATTGTATCAGCTGGCTTTCCTGGGTCAACTTGGTGGGTCACCTTGTCATAAAAGGTATGTATGACAAGCAGGACTTTCAGGAAGCCGTGCTGGCTGTGACCAGTGACTGTGTTGTCTTCCAGGTGTTTTTCAACACCTCCCAGAATAATCTCCATAACTTTACCAAGCACTGAAGTGGCACTGACAGACCTGTGGTTTTTGGGATCCTCCTTCTTGCTTTTGACAATCAGCACAATGTTCACCAGCTTTCAGTCAACTGCAACCTCTTTGGAGTCCCAAGAGCACTCAAAAGTCATTGAGAGATATATTAAAATATTTGCCTAAAAATAAAAATCACAGCTTGTTTGGCAGCAGAGCTGGGAGAGCAGGGGTATCTTCAGCTGACACTGTGTTGTTTGCCAAGTGCCAGCTGTCTGCCCTGCTGTGGGTGAGGAGCATCCACAGGGGTCACCACTGGAATGGCTGATAAGCTGGGAATCACTGCCTGGCTTCCCGCTCACTCCTTCCCTGAGCAAAGGGACCCTCAGGCAGTCAGCAGCAGCTGTACCCCAAGTGTGAGTTTCATATGTCCCTTCTTGTTTCCTGGTCCCTCACAGCCAGTGCTGGGGACACTGAAAATCCATTTTTAAGTCAATGCAAAATTTACATTTTTGTAGCACTCACTGGGTCTGTGGCTTCAGCAGGTCAAAGCAAACAGATTACAGTGGTGTTGGATGACACCGTGGGCACTTTTCGTGCAAGTTTTCTTCCCTATTATCTGATGAAATAAGGACTTACATCAATTCATCTTGGAGTACAGACACTGCTAGTAAGGAAAAATAGCTAATTTCAAAAGGATTTCCAGAAGAAACAGCCTTTAGTCAATAAACACTGATAATTTGTAAACTCAAAATACAGCAGAGCAAACCATCCAAACCTGGGTGCCATGGTCCTCTGTCTCCCCTGCTCCCACACCTGATTCCAACTTCCCATCCTCTGATGCAGAGCTGATGTGCCAATGCAGGAGTGTGAAGAGCTGCGAAATTGGGGTTTGGCTGGGGGCGACGGGTTTGTTTCCAGCTCGAGCAGCTTCACTGGGCTTCAGGACAGACGGAGCCCTCTGCCCTGGGCCCGCTGGGCTGAGTATGTGAGCTCAGTATGTGCAAGGTCTTGTGGTTCAGCCATGCCCAAGCATCCCCTTTTCCCTTTGCTAATCAGGGCATTCACCTGTTCTCACTCCATCCCTCATGCGCTCACTAAAGATAAAGCCTGTGGTTTCCTAGTGAAATTCTAATTGCATTATTTTCTAGTCTTTGTGCACTGACCAGGCTAATATGAAATATTTTACTCCTGGTCTGCAAACACCAGTTTGATGTGACTGCACTGCTACTGCCTGACTGTCCCTTAGGAATTCCGTCCTCAGACTGAAGGAATCTCTCTCCCAGGCAGACTTCCCAGGGGTGGGCCATGTCTTTTTTGTCAGTGTGTGGTACTCAGCCCTGGTTTGGGCTCGGGCCTCCCCAGCATCAAACAAAACATGAGTGGTAACCCTTGGTGGATCCTGTGTTGCGCAGACGTCTCTGGCAGTCCCATCAGTGTGGACATCGGGAAGTGCTGCTCCAGCTGCCCATCCCAGCGGATCAGCTCCCTCGACCTCAGCCTCCCAGGGCTCTCCAGACAGTCCTTCATGCTTGATTTCCTAAGGAGCAGGAAGGTGAGCGCTTGGGGCAGGGGAGGGTCATGTGCTGGTGACTGGAGCAGTGGTTTTATACGTGTTTTAAAAGACCTGGTTTTGCCTTCTGAGAAAACCCATCACTGAGTCTCTTGTCCTCCTCTGGCCTGAGCAGTGGCTTGTACAGGCAAGACAGATGGAAACTCTCCAGCAGTGCTGGATACCTCGGGGCAGAGGAAAGGCCAGAGCTCAGCCAAGGAAGGGGCTGTGGCAGTGCCCACCCAGCTGCCCCGGCAGCATCTGAGCATGGTTCTGGCTGCTCCCAGCCCAGCGTCTCTTTCAGCCGCCTCTGCTGTACCTGAGAGCTGCTCTCCAAGTGCAGAGAGCTTGGAGGCCTGTTTCTGCCTCTTTTAGCAAGAATGGTAGGATGTCATTCCCACGTGATGTCATGTGTCACTCTTAGGATGGACTCGAAGGAGCCTGTGCATTTGGGGACAAGGCTGTGGTCTCTCCTCATCCCAGGAAAGCTGACATTGCCTAAAGTCCCATCTCCACCAGGATAAAAGACCCTGTTGAGGGGTGGAAACAAACCCTGTGGGTGCTGCACGTGTGTCCTGTAAGGGATCACCTGTAGCTAAGACAAATCCTGTTACCATTTGTTCCATTGTTACCAGCACTGTGGCACTGCTGGTGCAGCATCCTCCAGGCAGGCAGGGAGAGAGAGAGGAGTAGAACCCGATCCAGTTCCAGGTCAGGGGAGGTTTGTGTCAGGAGCTGATGCTGGAGGTTGTTCCCTGTGCAGTGTTTTCAGCCGGGCGCGCCCCTGGCGCTGTCCTGTGCCGCTGCAGGTGAGAGCCCCGCGGTCCTGCCCCGGGGGATCCTCCCGTGAGCCGGCCCGGCTGCACCTGGAGCGGCTCCTGATCCTCGGAGGCCTTCGGGAGGTGGAGGTGATCGAGGGCTGCCTCTGCAGCACCTGCCCCGAGGAATGTCTTTGGCTCTGGGCCCTGAAAACCTTCTTTCCAGACTCTCCCTGGGAGGTCATGATCGACGTGGGGAAATGCTCTGACCCAACCTACAGTGCAGGTATGAACGAGGGAGAGCTCCTCTCCCTCCCTCTGGGAATATGGGAACGAGCCCTCTTGTGTGACCAGCACCAATGTCCAAGCTCAGGGCACCCGGTCTGCTGAGCAGAGCCTCTGCCTTAGCAGGTATTGAGATTGTGTTTTGGGGTTGGGTTTCCTGCTGCTGGGCCTTTACAGCACAGGTCTGTAGGCACAGTGATAATTCTCTGCCCTGTGCGTGGGTGAGGATGGAGATACAACCACCTCGTGTACAGAGAAATGTCCTCTAGCCAGAGAGCATGGAATCCGAGTAACCCAGGCTGGGAGGGACCTCGGGGGTCTCTGCTCCAACCCTCCCAGTCAAAGCAAGGAAACCAACCTGATGATAAAAGCTCTGCTGGAAACAGAGCCTGGGAAATGCAAGCTCCTTTACTGACAGTCTGAAATGCTCTTTTAGTACCAGTGAACTACACTGTTGATTCAAAAAATCACTTAGAAATGGAAACTCCAAACTAAATCATTCCAGATGGGTCAAAACCTCCCACTGGGACAAAGCTGAACTGGTTCATTGTGAGCTGTCTTGTGAGTTCACTCATAAAATACCCCAAGACACATCAGTGGAGATGAACTGATTTTATCAGAATGGAAAGTCGTGTTGAAATGATTTACCACAACTGTTTGACAAATTCCATTGTCCTGGAATTTGCTGATGTAATTTTTTGGCATTTCTAAAACCCAGCGCGGTTAAACCTCCCAGCAGCTGCTGTGGCAGGGCTGTGGCACCGCCACTAGAGAGGGACAGAGACCGCGGGAGTGCTGAAGTGGGCCCGGAGAGCAGCGCAGGGACTTAGGAATTCATTCCGCGATTCTGTGAGCTGGAGGGGCTGGGAGTGGGCGGCGGAGCCCCCCGAGGGCTCTGCCTGGGGCCGGGGCCCTCCTGGGCCAGCGCCAGGAGGGCCTGCACAGGTGGCAGCAGCAGCTGGTTATCCAGCTGCAAGTGGAAAAGGCAATTAGGCAGCGTGAAGTGCTTTCTTCCAGAGCTGGGAGAATCAGCATTTACTTCCCAGACGTGTTAGTGGAAGGTGCTGGACGATTCTGTTGCCCCGTGGGGGAAAACTCATGGAGCGGGGAGGGAGAATATCAGTCATGGTAATAGCCCAGGGCTCGCTGCCAGCTTTGCCTCTCCCGAGGGCAGGTCTCTGCAGTTTCCTTCTGGATCTTCCCCTGTAAAGTCGGGCTGATACTTTCAGTGACATGGTAAAGACTTGGAAATATCAGAAGAACGAGGGCGGGGTGGGGGGTGCGGGGCTGGAGAAGGAAGTTAAAATCTCACCCAGAAATACTGACTTCCAGAAATCCATTGTCATTTTGTGTCCCACTCTTAAGGCATCCCAAAAATACTTGCTTTCAGAAATCACTTTTTCCTCCCCTGGAAACAGTTCCATCCTGGAACAAAGAAAGCTCCTCCGGCGGCTGCTGAAGTAGTTGGGAGGGGTCAGGAAACTCTCAAAACCTGTTCAAAGCCAGGAACCAAACACAAACCCATGAAGGATCCACACCCAAGGGCTGGGAGAGGGCAGGACCAGGTCCTAGATAGAGCCCAAACCCACTTGGCCATCAGCTCAGCCATCCTTCTCCCCCTCCTCTAGTTCATGCAATGGAGATTTTTAACCCTAATTTACTTGGTGAGGGGAGAAAAGCACAGAAACTACGCATGTAGTTCTGATGTTCTCATCAGCTTAGACTGAGCCAGGCAGGACAGTCTGTGCCTCTGCCCTTCCAAGTGGATGTAGGTGCAGCTGGAGGACCCTTATCCCTTCTCTCCAGTTGCTGAGCCCCTGCCTGGGCCATCAGGACCTGCCACGGTGGCATGTCCTGGTGTGGTGGTGACACAGCAGCAGGGATGTGGCTGTTGGTGTGCCGACCCAGAGGTCCCACGCCCCGCTCTCTGCAACCAAACTGGGAATGTCAAATCCAGACAGAACTGCTTTGTGCCCTGGGAATTTTTCATTGAATTAAAGCTGGAATAGGGAAAGAAAAGGCAAAGCAGGACTTTGTTCTGCACCCCCAAAGCTGGGGCCATTGCCCACCTCCCCCTTCCCTCGCTCTGGTACCAGCCTTACTTCATCCCACACCCCAGAACTTGGACATTCCCTTCCCTTCCCTTCCCTTCCCTTCCCTTCCCCTTTCCCCCATCCCACGGTGGCAGATGCCACAGCCGGTGCTCCTGTGCAGAGCCCATTGCAGAGTACCTCCTTTGTACTTTTGACACATCCTGGGGAATGTGTCTCCAGGAGAGCCCATAACACTGGCTCCAGCATCTGAGAATCCCATTCAGGACACAGTCCCTGGCAAATCCAGAGGGGATTTACTCAATGAGTAAATGCTAAATCACTTTCCCCATTCCCTGGTGTAAGAATGTGGCTCTGGGAAAAGCACTGCCATTGCTATTTTGTGTTCAAATACAGTTTTTCTCAGCGATAACATGGAGCGCCTTGTGCTCGCTCCCCCGAACTGGGGCTTTCGCAGGGTCGGGGACAGCATTCACAACTTGCACCCAAAATAACCTCCCTTTCCTCGTGGTCTGAAACTGGGATGGAGGAACAAAGCCTACCACCGAAGCCCTGAGCCGGTGAAGGAATGAGCCCCGAACTCACAGCTGGGACCCTGACACAGTGAACAGCCTTTCCCAGCGGGTGCTAAGATGCCAAAAGCTGGATTGTCTGTGCTGCTGCCACAGGAGCCTTGAGAGCAGCTCCAGGTTAATTTTCCTTCTTGTTTCCTTGCAGATGGAGTTTTCTGTGTGCCCACAAAGTTCAGCACTGCTCTGGTCAAAAACCCAGATGGTGGGGAGGTGGTTCAGACACTGGGGAACTGCAAAATGAAGGAAAAATGCTATCGTGTCTCCCAGGTGGAATACTATTATGAAATTGTCCAGAGCTCCACAGGACACAGGGAGGAATGGCTCAAGGTAGGTTTCCAGGGGTTTGGCTCCTCTGTGGTGGCTCAGCTGGGCCCTCACACAGGCTTTGAACTGCTGGGTGGGTGCTCTAACATCAGCAGCTTCACGCTGGCATCAAACTAGAAAGGTAAAAATCTCACATTTATATTCTCTTGTGCTATAAAATGTATTTTGCTGCCACTAATTTGTGCCTAAATCAGGGCCATAAAGGAACAAACAGCTTTTTCTTTGGAGTGAGGTTTCTTAAAAATTAAATAAATTATATTTATTTTAAAAAATATTTACTTGTTAAGTATGTCTTCAGTTCAACAGAGACCCTACTGTCTAGTTGAGCATACCTTTGTGCACAGGGACTTCTGACTCAAAAAACACTGCTATGCTCCTAAAATACTTCTTACCAGCTGTGCCATACTGCTGCTCTTCTTTGGGGATGGATGCTGAGCCTGAGGCTGGAGGGAGGGTGGAGGGTGCTGGGGTGTCCCTGCTGAGGTGCTGCAGGGGATTTTCGTGCCTTTGTTTTGCAAATCTTTGCAGGAAATCGATGTGGGAAGGTGCTTGGGCAGCTGCTCCTCGGGGGATCCCTGCTTACTTAGGTAAGCACAGCTGCCAGCCTCCATCCACTCTCCCTCCCGCACATCTGCACCCCGCACCAGGTGGGAGCTGCCCCTGCTCCCCTCACCCAACGCATCTGCGGCTGCCGGCGTGGGGGGGACACGGAGCAGGGTTTGGGCTGCACCCCCAGCTCGCCCACCGTGCTGTGCCGTGCTGGGGGGAGAGCCGGACCTGCCGTGATGGGGCCGAATTGGGCAGGTGGTGACAGAGCCTGTGGTGTCCCAGACAGCAGACGCAGATTCTGACAGTGGCTTCTGCCGCCTGGGATGTGCCACTCCTGTCCCTCACCTGCTGGCAATGCTGTGGGACAGGAAGAGTGGGGGGTTGCTGGTGGATCCAGGCAATTGTTTCAGGCTGAAAGGGCAGGACTATGTGTTGCTTGTAGACATAAAAACATGGGTCCCCAGTACAAGAAGGACATGGAAAGTTGGAGCCAGTCCAGAGGAGGCCACGGAGATGCTCCCAGGGCTGGAGCCCCTCTGCTCTGAGCCAGGCTGGGAGAGCTGGGGGTGCTCACCTGGAGAGGAGAAGGCTCCAGGGAGAGCTCAGAGCCCCTTGCAGGGCCTAAAGGGGCTCCAGGAGAGCTGGAGAGGGACTGGGGACAAGGGATGGAGGGACAGGACACAGGGAATGGCTTCCACTGCCAGAGGGCAGGGCTGGATGGGATATTGGGAAGGAATTGTTCCCTGGGAGGGTGGGCAGGCCCTGGCACAGGGTGCCCAGAGCAGCTGTGGCTGCCCCTGGATCCCTGGCAGTGCCCAAGGCCAGGCTGGACACTGGGGCTTGGAGCAGCCTGGGACAGTGGGAGGTGTCCCTGCCCATGGCAGGCGGTGGGACTAGGTGAGCTTTAAGGTCCCTCCCAACCCAAACCATTCTGGGATTCTTTGCATGCAAAGGGAAGCAAATCAAACCATGAGGAAGAAAGACCTGCTCTGCTCAGGCAGAGGGAGGTGACAGCTCACAAGTTACTCCACGAGTAAGGAATAGATGCTGCAGGAAGAAAGCTGCCTCCCTTCTCCCCATCCTGCTCCAGAGCGTCTGCCCTTTTCCCAAGTGCGCACAGAAGGCCCAGATGTGGGGGGCCGGTGGGGTACTGGGGATGTACTGAGTATACTGGTTTTTCTTTGACTGCACTGGAAGTCCACTGGGGATGTACTGGGGATGTGCTGTTTTTTCTCTAACTGCAGGGAGTCACAAGACCGAGAGGAATGCCTGGTCTGGGCAGAAGCTGCCCCGAGACGCTGTGCCCCTCGCGGCTATGACATGCACGGGTTCCGGAGCCGCCGGGGCCGCGTCCGCACCGTCGCTGCCATCCGGGAGTGCCACTGCCGGGGGTAGCGGGGCTGGGAGCTGCGGGTGGGGCTCCTGGAGACCCCGCCAGACTGTCTGTAGGATATGTAAATGAGAGAAGGCTATTTTTTGAATAAAAGCTACTTTAACCAGCGGGAATAAATGAACCCTCTACAAAATGTTTTGCAACTTGTAAAATAAACATTACGGGCAATTTGCAGGTCCTTGGGGCTCCTCTGTGCAGCTCCACGGCCCCTCTGCATCCAGCATCCCAGGAGGATGCAGCCGTCTGGCACGGGCTGGGGGCTGCACGGGTTTGCTGAGCCGGTTACAGACTTTGGAGCCGGAGTCGGAGCGGGAATCAGGAGCTGGGCATGTTGGAGCAGAGCTGTCTCCTCTGTAGGCACCCCGAGATGTCCTGTGGGACGTGCTGCTGGTGAGCTGAGAAGAGAAGGGAAAGGATCCCGGGGATCCAGATAGTTTCCTCTCTCCATTAACTGCAGCCTGTCGGTGCCGCCGTGCCTGTTCTGCATAATTAACAGCCCTTTGGGGTGGAATAAACTGTAGGCACCACTGGACATTAGCCTTCACCTTGTCTCCCATCAGGTGGTCCTGGCAAGGCTTCAGCCGGTTGCTGAATTAGTTAATTAATGCTAATTTTTTCTCTTCACTCCCACGGCAGCTGTACAGTGTGTCATGTCCACCTGCACCAGCCTGGTTTCTCTGTGATTGGGGAACAAAACCTAAAGAATTGGCTTTTATCCCACCACCCGGATATTTCATTAAGTTCAAACATTCAGGAATTAGCAGCAAATGTCTTTTAATTCCCAGGAAGCCAGTTGCCTTTTAAAAAACAAAAAAAAAACCACAAAAAAAACCCACAAAAAAACCCCCAAACAACAAAAAAAAAAGTGGTCTAGGGTTCTGCTGCGGTGCGACACCGCAGTCCGGGGCCGCAGCACCGCCGGCTCCTCTGCTGGACCCTGCTCTCCCCCGTGGCCTCGGCTCCCCGGCAGGACACACAACCTGGGCTGCCCCACTGAGAGAGCAGACCCCGGGCACCCCACCCTGTACACCTGACAGGGACGTGGGATGGGGACACCGGTGACACTGAGCCTCCGCCACGATCCTCTCTCTCAGCAGCCGCTGCGAGAGGAGCAGCACGAGCTGCTGCAGCAGGACCGGGATGGGAAGGGGATGCTCATCTTGATGGGCTGCATTCCTCTACACAAAGGTCCTCCGATTTGTCCCATTAGTGCCATCATTAAAATCCAGTTAGTCTCCTACGGAGAGCAAATGCAGCCCAGCCAAGACCCTGGCAAGGCGCTGGTGGTCCCAGACCCCCGTGTCCCCTGCCAGCCCCGGGAGTGCCTGGTGAGCCGTCCTCCCTCCCGCTTGTGTACTGGGGCTAATTGGTGCAGGGGGCCCGGGAGCCGGGCTTCTCACCTTGTTAGCATGGCAATTAGCTCTCTTTACCCTCCTGATTGCTCTTGTGCATATTTCACTCCAATCCAGCTTTCCAGTGAGTTATAAATGCAGCACCGGCGAGGCGGGGGGAGTTGTGCTGGCACAGGGAGCACAGAGCCATGCTGGGGACTGTCCTGCTGCTGCTGGCGCTGGCCAAGACGGCGTGCCCGAGCCCAGCCAGCGTGGCGAGCCGGCGGGCTGAGGCGCTGAAGAAACTCCTGGAAGTCTTTGGCATGGAAGACCCTCCGGCCCCCCCAGCTCACTTCAAGCAGCCGCCCCAGTACATGGTGGATCTATTCAACACTGTCGCCAATGCGGATGGTGTCACCAAGAACCCTGACATCCTGGAGGGCAACACCGTTCGCAGCTTCCTGGATAAAAGTAAGAACGGGGGGACCCCTGTGGTGCTGGGATGGGGCTGTGGGGAGGGACTGAGCGTGGCCGGCGGAGGTGCCGCTCCTGGTTTTGCTCTTCTCAACCCATCCTTCTCTCCAGCTCACAGCGAGGAGATGCGGTTCCTGTTTGTCCTCTCCAGCGTGGCCAAGAATGAGAAGATCCTGACGGCAGAGCTGCACCTCTTCCGCCTCTGGCCGAGGGTCACAGAGGGGCCCAAAAGGCACCACTTCTGCCAGGTGAGGAGGGGGATGGGGATGGGGCTGTCCCCCAGCCTGTGCCCAGGGATGCCACTGGTCACTTGCCTGCAGTGGGAACACTGCCTGGCTCTGGGATCACATGAAAAAATCATGATGATTTAACTGTGGCAGGTTCTTAAAATATCCTTCTGGCTTGTGCAAACATCAGCAAAGGCGCACCACGGTTGTTACAGATCCGTGCTGACAATTCCCCATCTCCCCCCCACCCCTCTGTCCAGGGTCAGCCCCTTGGGCAGGCTATGCCGGGGTGACCACCTTTGCCTTCCCCAGGTCAGTGTCTACCAGGTGCTGGAGAAGGACAAGCCGGACACCGCTGGGGGGAAGAAGCTGCTGGCAGCCCGGCTCGTCTCGCTGCAGACCTCAGGCTGGGAGGTTTTTGCCATCACACCGGCTGTGAGTCTTTCCCTCTGTTTTGGGCAGTACAGAGGGGATCCTAGGGGTTCACATGCAAGAGGTTTTTTAACCCATTTCACCCCCAGCAGCCTTTCAGGCTCCAGTGCAGTTTCCTGTCTGCAGTCTCTGCAGGGACATGGGGGAATACATTCTATCCTGGGGTGGGGAGGCAAAAGTCCTGCCAAGAGCCCCGGGGGCTGCTTCATCCTTCCCCGAACTTGTCTCACTGCTCTGCAGGGAGCGCTGGTGCTGCCTCCTGCCACAGCGTCCCCTGTGCTGCAGTCCCGGAGCACTCCCTTCCCATGGCACACAGAGTGTGGCCTCACGGGGTCCTGGTTCACACTGTCCTGCTGCTGGCCTGGGAGCTGCCTGTGGGGACACCAGCGCAGTGCCTGTCCCAGTCCGTGGTGACATTGGTTTGGTTCCCCAGGTTCGTGACTGGACTGAAGATGAAAGCAGCAATCAGGGTTTGCTGGTGACAGTCCAGGGCCTTGGGGGGAGCCCGCTCGACGCCCCACCTCTGCAGTTTGCGTCTGGCCGGGGCCACCATGAGAGCAAGAAGCCCATGTTGGTCCTGTTCACGGATGACGGGCGTCGGGGAGCATCGCTGCCCACAGCCGGCTTCCCAGGTGCGTCCCCCATGCCTGGCACAGCTCCCTTGGTGCCAACATCCCTTTCCCAGGGGGTGCTCCCCACATGTGGGCTCCTCAAATCCAAACCTCCTTCCCTGGCCAGAGGGAGAGGCTCTCTCCTTTCTGGTGTAGCCTGCTCAGGGGTGTTGCCTGCTTGCTGGATTTGAGGGTGGCCATGACACTGAGGCTGTCACCTCCTGGTGGCTCTGCCTGGGCTGGTGACAAGCTGTGACCAGAGGGCTGCAGACAAAACCTGTGGGGAGGGGTGGCCGGGGGGAGTTGCAGTACTTTCTCCCTCCACCCAGGGTCATGCAGTGGCTAATGGCATTAGGTGCTCCTTTCTGACAGATTTAAAGCCTCAAGCTCCCAATCTCCCTGCCAAGATGCCGGTGCCCAAGCTGGGCAGATCACGCAGTACACGGTCGCTGGACCGGCTCCAGCCCTGCCAGAGGCATCCCTTGTCCGTGGACTTTGAGGAGATCGGCTGGTCCGGCTGGATCATCTCACCACGGGGGTACAACGCCTTCCACTGCAAAGGCTCCTGCCCCTTCCCTCTGGGCGAGAACATGCGGCCGACGAACCACGCCACGGTGCAGTCCATCATCAACGCCCTGAAGCTGAGCGAGGGCGTCAGCAGCCCCTGCTGTGTGCCCGACAAGCTCTACTCCATCAACCTCCTCTACTTTGATGATGATGAGAACGTGGTCCTCAAGCAGTACGATGACATGGTGGCCGGGAGCTGCGGCTGCCACTGAGGCAGGAGGAGCAGGGGGCTAGAAACAGCACCGCAGTGGAGGCTGCACCCGCTCCTTCCAGAGCACCGGTGGGGTCTCTGTCCCACAAATCCTCTAAAAGAGACTGGGACGAGCAAAGCAAGGGGGTGGTGGCTCTGCCCTGGATGGTGTCACCCCCTAACAGTGCCAGCCCAGGAAGGCTCAGGGCCAAGCTCTGATTAAATCAACCTGAATGAGCCTGTGTGACCCAGCAGCCCCGGGGCAGCAGCTCCATTTTGGGGTGCCCTATGTGGGGGTGTGGATGTCCCTGCCCGTACAGAGGGTCCTGCAGGCTGTACTATATGTATATAGCAAGAGCACTAATATATGACAGAAACTGCTTGTACAGTGTCCTGTAAATGTCTGTACATTCCTGCATTGCTGTGACTTGTAAAATTAATTCAGAGCAACTATTTAAAAATGCCATTCTCCAAAGGCTGCCTGTGGACTCTGAACTGCTGCCAGGAACAGGGCAAGCAGACATCTCGCAGGTACAGGGAACGGGATGCACATGGAGGGATGAAGACCCAGCCACTGCACCGTCTCCAGGGGCAAGGGGAGGAGGTTGGTGTGCCCCATTCCTTGAAAGCTGAATGATCTCAGGATCCGTCAGCCTGCAGCTCGGGGTACAGGGAGATAAGCAGGTGCTGGGGGTGCTTGGGGGAATGTGGTGACAGTGGTGGGGTGGGGTGG
>VZRO01004065.1:121520-137093 GCA_013397915.1 Daphoenositta chrysoptera | reverse complement strand
ACAGGGGCAGGGGCAGGACCCCGGCCCGCGCGGCTCAGCCGGAGCGGCGCTGCCGGCGGCACCGCGGCCGCCTCCGGTCGGTGCCTGCTCCAGCCGCCCCGCGGCTCAGCGCACGGAGCTGCCACTGCCCGGCTGAGCCCCTTCCCAGCTCCAGGAACGGCCGCGCTCTCCCGCAGTTCCCTGGTGATCCATCAGCACCGCAGCCGGCAGTGACCTGCTGTGCCCGGGGAGGGGCTGGACAGCGCTCTGTTGCACCGAGCAGGGTGCGGTCACGGCAGGACACTGGCACTGGTAGGTGGGAGCTGGGGGGGGAAGAGCCCCAGGCTGCTGAACCTTTCTCGCAGAACCTGGGCACGGGGGGAGCCCTGTGAGCGAGGCTGTGCTTTGCTCAGCTCTGCTCTTCACTGGCTGACTACAGCTCCCAAATGCCCCTGTGCTGTGTCACTATTCCAACCAATCAAATACACTGGTATTAAAGATGAGTAACTTGAATAAATCAAATAAAATAGACAAAATCTGGGGTGGTAATCACAGCTTTATATACATTTAATAGTCAGACATCAGCTCCCTGCAGCGGCCCAGGAGCCACAACCAGCACAGCCTCCCTGTGAGAGCTGCTCTGGAACCACCTGTGCCCATCATGCAGCCCCAGCTCACAAGTAGGGCTCATCCTTGGAAATTTCCCACTTCCTAAGTGGTGGTCCTGGTGTCACTGGTTTTTTCACCGCTGTTGTCACTGCAGTGTCTGAACTGGGGTAGAGAAAGGAGGAGAGAGAAGAGGCTTTAGTAACACTCTGGAATCACACTTGGATTTAATCAGAAGTCCAGGTTGCAAAGTAGTGCTGGAGGTGTTTGTTAATTAAAGTCCCAGAATGGTTTGGATTGTGTGGGACTTTAAACCCCATCCAATTCCACCCCCTGCCATGGCAGGGACATCTTCCACTGTCCCAGGCTGCTCCAAGCCCCAGTGTCCAGCCTGGCCTTGGGCACTGCCAGGGATCCAGGGGCAGCCACAGCTGCTCTGGGCCCCCTGTGCCAGGGCCTGCCCACCCTCTCAGGGTACAATTCCTTCCCAATATCCCATCCAGCCCTGCCCTCTGGTAGTGGCAGCCATTCCCTGTGTCCTGTCCCTCCAGCCCTTGTCCCCAGTCCCTCTCCAGCTCTCCTGGAGCCCCTTTAGGCCCTGCAAGGGGCTCTGAGCTCGCCCTGGAGCCTTCTCCTCTCCAGGTGAGCCCCCCCAGCTCTCCCAGCCTGGCTCCAGAGCAGAGGGGCTCCAGCCCTGGGAGCAGCTCCGTGGTCTCCTTTGGACTCATTGCAACAGATCCTTTCTTGGAGGCCCCAAAACTGGACAGATGCTCCAGGTGGGGTCTCACCAAAGCAGAGTAAGTGAACCTCCTCCCAGCTTCACTTATTTACAAAGAAATATAGACCCAAATAACCAGTTCCACATTCTTCTGCCAATCTGGGTAACTCCCCACTGCTGCTGGGCGCATTCTGTGTTCCTGGTGCAAATCAGGGCTGACCCCGCTCCGCGGCGGCAGCGGCACAGCACCGCCCGCATCAGACCCACCTGCCGGTCTGCGCCCCCGCTGGCAGGGTTCTCTGCGCCCCCGCCACCACCACGGGCGGCAGCGACTCCCGGCGCCCGTCCCGGCTGCAGTAATAGTTATCGGCGAACTTGTGGCTGGGGCCCACCGGGAGCCGCGGCGGCGGCTGGGTCCTAGGCAGAGAACGACCAGAGCATCAGCGGCGGGACTGGGGTGGGGGCGGCTCAGCGCCCCGCCCGCCGCCCGGCCCGGCCCGGGCACCTCTTAGCGATCTCCTCGTAGCGCAGCTGCAGCTTCGCCTGGAGGTCCCGCTGCAAGGCAAGGCCAGGGCAGCTCAGGCGGGGCTGCCGCCCTGCGCCGGAGGCTCTGCGGAGCCCGGGGCGCAGCGCAGCGCCCCGCGGGGCAGAGGAGCCCCGAGGCCGGGGCTGTCCTTACCCCCGCCAGGAAGTTGCGGAGCCGCTGGATCAGACGCGTCGCCGTCGCCATCCCGGCCGCGGTGAAGGGCAGGCGCGGGGGGCAGCGGGAGCGCGCGCGGAACGCTGGGTCTCGCGAGACTTGGAGCTATATAACACCGTGCGGGCAGGCACTTACCCTTTCCGCGCCCCGGAGCCGCCATGGACACGAGCCGCGTGCAGCCCATCAAGCTGGCCAGGGTGGGTATGGGGGCCGCGCCGGGCCGGGCCGGGCTGCGCCGGGCCGCATCACCGCGCTGACCCTCCGCTCTGTCCCCGCAGGTCACCAAGGTGCTGGGCCGGACCGGCTCTCAAGGGCAGTGCACTCAGGTGAGCGGGTCGGGCGGGCGCGATGCCGCGGGCCGGGCTCGGCGAGGCTGACGCGGTTCCCCCGCAGGTGCGCGTGGAGTTCATGGACGACACGAGCCGCTCCATCATCCGCAACGTGAAGGGCCCGGTGCGCGAGGGCGACGTTCTCACCCTGCTGGAGTCGGAGCGCGAGGCCCGGCGGCTGCGCTGAGCGGGACCCGGGGCCCCCCCTGCTGCCGGATCGTCCATCGGGGCAGGGGGCCTGGCGCCCATCGCCGGATCGTCCGTCGGGGATGGAGCCTGGCGCAGCTCGTGTGGCCGTGGGTCGCGGGTGGGGAGGAGTGTGGCGGCCGTGTTACTGCAATAAAGGGTTTTTCAAGTAGCCCCTTGCCCAGGTTTCACTCAGTGAGTGCCTGACACCTCTGGTTTGTCTCACACCTGAGCACTTGCCGCTTTCCTTGGGTTCAGTAGTAGTATGCCCTGCTTGTTACTGGGGTTACACATAATGCCTTCATTGTAATATCACTTTGTTATTGTATCTTTACTGACCTGTCACAACAAGGATAATTCTCTTTTGATTACAGTAGTCTTAATCCTGACCTTCCTGCTAAGCGATTTTCTGTATGTGGTTTTGAAATGGCACTGGAAACTTACTGGACCTCAGTGGAACTTAACCACAAGTTAAAAGTTAAGCTTGGTACCAGCTTGAAAAGCTGCTTGCTGCTTCTATCTGTCTGTCCTCAGTAAAATGCTCAGTGAATGCTGCCATAAATATGCCTGCTGGCTGTCCTTCCTGGCAGTCACCCACAGAGAGCAAGTGCTTGTCATTCCTCTTGGATTTATTGACTCCTCTATCTCTCTTTGGCTTTCCCTTCCACCACAAAATCAGTTAGCAAGATGTGTCGTTTTAGGGTATTGCATAAACCAAAAGTAAGGCTGAAAAGTTTAGAATGAGCCTGAAAACTGTTGGTTCAAGGGCGGGTGTTTAGGGACTGGTGGTTTTTATCTGCTTATAGAGTGGTACAGGTTTGTGGTGTGTTTGAGCAGAGTCAGATCTGCAGCCTCTCATGTATGGTCTGTGATGGGAGTGGGTTTTGTCTGCAGTGTCCTGAGTTTAAGGCAGTTCAGTGGCAGGTGTGACTGAGGATTTGGGTGTCGTAAAGCTGAGCAGAGCACTGCTGTATATGTGCAAAATGCTGAACTGGAGCAGGCACTGAGGATTGTTGTAGGCTTGATGTTAAGAGTGTGGGGTTTGTCCTTTCTGCCAGTTTCAGTTTTGCCCTGGGCAGCTCATGGGCAGCATGAGGTGTGGAATTTGTGCCGTGGAGAAAGCCCTTGTGTTCATGCTGTTGCTTGACGTCATTTATGAATCTTTGGGGGTGTTTCAGTTTCAGAGCATTAGCACAAGGCTGCGCTCCCTGGCTCATGTGACGCAGAGCTCAGAACTGGCTGCGTGTGCCAGAAGTCCTCTCGGAATTCAGTTCTGTGGCTGCTGTTTATTTCCTCACAGCTTCAGCAGTGACCCAAGAGTGTTTGCTCTGGTCCCTGCCAGCCCTGAGTGCTAGGTGACTGGGGTAGTGGCTTAGAGAACTGTATCCCTTCTGGAATATCCCTGTGGGGTCAGCCTGGTCCCTGTCCACAGGAGGAGGGAGGCAATTTGCCTCCTCACACTTGGTCTGGTGATTGCCCTTTAATGATGCAGTATAATCAGGATCACAGAGAACCAGGGATGGTGCAGGGCTGCGGCTAGTCCTGCGTCCATCTTGGTCCTGCAGAACGAAATGGGCAGAGACACTGCTGCACCTGCCTGGGACACCTCAGCAGGAAGAAAACCAGACTGAGGGATGTAGCCAGTGTATAAACTTGCAGTGAATGACTTGTAATGTGGGGTCCCCTGCTCAGACCAGGGGCTGTGCCAGGTTGTGGCTCTGCTGCAGGTCCTGCAGGGTTTGTTTAGAGCCAGACAAGGAGGCAGGAGACTGCTGATGTCAGTAATATTTCAAAATAACTTTTTATTTTATTTATATCTTAAAAATAAACATCAGTATTAAAATACCAGTAAACAGAGTAGTGTATTAGGGAGTGGCAGTGAGCGCTGTATATTAACTTCAGTGCAAAGCTGAGAGCAAGTTTCTGGGGAGGGTTGTGGGGTTCTCCAGCTCAGACCAGGTCAGGCAGGGGCAGAAGTGGTGAGGCTGGGCCAAGGAGCAGGAATGGGGAGCGTGACACATTACCGTTGTGAAGGGCTCAGAGCAGAGCTGCCTTACCCATGCAAAACCCTTGTTCCTCCCGGTCCTTGTCCTTACCCTGTTCCCACCCTGCACGCTGCTCACGCACTTGCACAGACACATGTTCTCTGACGTACATGTTCCCCTTTGCAGGCTCTACCTGTGTGCTCTGAGCTCTTCTGGCCCACGTGTTTTTCCTGGTGCTGTCCTCAGCTGCTCTCCTCCCTTTTGGGATGGAAAGTGGGCAGAGGACTTGGCTGTGGGCTCTGGCTGTCTGCACAGTCTGTGGGACTGGTTAATTAGGGAAATGTTTAGGAGGTAATTGGTCTCTCTCCCTTAGGTGAAGGACCTGCTTCCCATGTGGGTTATCAGCTAGGCAGGCTTAGTTGCCAAATGCATCCTTGGACCTCAGCCTCTTTTGTCACATGGCTGCAACCCCAACTGCTCAGAGGTTTTGCTCCCATTGAGCAAATCAATTCCCAAGTGATTTCATGTTGAACTTCATCCTTTGGCCAAGCAATGTAATTTTTTTGCTTTGTGTGCATGTGCTAGAAAAGAGGAAAAAAATCGGATTTCAGCCAGGAAAGGAAATGCCAGAAAAGAAGGGCAAGTATTTGAGTCTGGAAATGCTCCCAGCCCCTGTCCAAGGCAGCATTCCCTCTCCCAGTGCTGCACAGGACATGCCTGCAGAGCACCACGTCCCTGCCGGGGCCAGGACCCGTCACTTGGCCCTCCTGGCTCCATGTCGCTGGCACTGGCTGCCGTCTCGGAGCACAAACCACGGGCTGTTTCTGCTGGGTTGTTTCTCTGCTGTTCCTCCTTGCAGAGGGCTCAGAGGTGGCGCAGCTCCGGTGGTCATGGCAGGGAGCAGAGGGGATGGGGTGGCTTCTGTTCCCCAAGTGTCCCACCCCGAGGTGACTCGTCTCCTGTCACTTGGTGCAGTGAGGTGGCCATGCATGGGCTGCATCCAGCGGAGGGGATGGGCGAGGGAGGCCCAGGGATGGTGCTTGTGACGGGACTAAAGCTGCAGAGAGCTGTTTGGCACAGAGGGGTGGCAGTTGAGGGGATGTGAATCACAGCCCAGTGCTGGTGGTGGCCCCTGGCTGGATCCCAAGGTCACTCTAATTTGGTTTCTTTGGACTCCCAGGGCTCTTTGTGGCTGTTGGTGATGTCCCCTGCTGCAGAGAGAGTAGAGTCACCAGAGACCCCTCCAGTGACTCCTGGTCAGGGCCAGCAGGGCTGTTCTGAGCATGTGGCGCCTGAAATGCTCTGCTCTTGCTCCTGCAGCCTTTTTCTGGAGACACTCGTCTGTGTCACAGCCCTTTCCCCTCCCGCGGGGAGTGGTGTGGTACTCACAGGTGCCTGCGCCTTCGTGCCGTTGAGGTGGGCGTAGAGGAGCGTGGCGATGTCACGGTGACCAGCCTCCAACGCGATGGCAACAGCATTGTTACCATCCTAGAAAGTAAGGGAGAGCATGTAGAAAGGGGTTTGGGGACAGGACGTAGCGTGGGCTGCCTAGGCCCAGTGGCAGAGCCTTACGCTGTCCACGATGGAGATGTTGCAGGTGGGCTGAGCCAGCAGCAGCTTCACAGTCTCCACACGGCCGTGCTCGCAGGCGCACATCAGCGCGGTCGAGCCCTCCTCGTCCTGCAGGTTCACGTCGGCCCCACAGGCGAGCAGGGCTTCCACCATCTCCTGCCGGCCATGGCTGACGGCCAGCATCAGCGCCGTCTGGCCAGCCTGCAAGGAAGGGACACTGCCAGGCCACTCCTGCCCCCACCGTGCTACCCGCTTGTTCCCGCACCACAGGACCACTGCTGAGACAGCCCTGCTGCCAGGCAGGAGGTGCTCCTAAGGTGATGCCCTCCCTGTGCACCGATGCCTCCAGGTTTGGAGCCATAGGCTGAATGTGGCTCTGGAATCTCCTTGGGAGTGGCAGTTGAGGGCAGGATGTGGTGGCCCTCAGCCCACACCAACCTGGCTGGCCTTGGCGTTGACGTTGCCCATGCTGAAGAGCCTCCTGACCACATTCATGTCCTCCTCCTGTTCAACAGCTGCCAGTGCTGCCAGCATGAGGGCGGTGTACCCAGCTTTATTCTGGTGGTCCACATTACAGATGCCTGTGGGGGTGGGCAGAGGGGGCTCAGGATGCTGCAGGGCTGGTTGGACACATGGACAAAGCCACGTGCCTGGCTCCCCCTCACAGTCCTGCCCAGGGTGCTGTGAGCCATCCCATGGGCACAGAACTGCTGATGCATCTCCCCCATCAAATCTGGGCTCCCAAACGGACTGGGGTGACTGCCCAACCCCACACCTATGAACAGACACAGCCCAGGGCAGCTCTTCTTGCCCCTCTGCTGCCAATGCCTTCCCCCTGTGCTGACAGGGCAAGGACATGACCTGGGGCACAGTGGGATGATGGCCAGGGGATGTTTCTGGGGGTGGGGGGCACTGACCTGTATCCAGCAGCAGCCGCACGATGTGGAAGTTGGAGTGGGAGACACTGTAGTGCAGGGCCGTGTTGCCATTCCCGTCTGCCAGGTTCACCACGTGGGCCAGGAGAGCTGGTGAGACCTCGGCAAAGGCCAGGAGGTGGTTGGCGACTGTGTCAGGGACGGACGACTTTTGGCTGGACAGACGGAACCACTCCTGAAGGACCAGGCTGCTGCTGGCGAGCTGTGGGCAGAGAGGGGCTGAGCTCCCCCTAGGCCTCTGCATGGCCACGCACCCTGGCACCCAGCCCTGCTGCCAGCCCAGGTGGGGGGAAGCAGAATCCTTGCTCCAGAGGGGGTGGGTGAAGGCAAGACCTGGGCATGGCCTGAGCTGAGTTCACATGGGTTTTGGGGTATCTGGGACAAACCCTGGAGCAAAGGGCTGTATTTTGGGGGAAGGTGCTGAGCCAGGCTTTGCTGGCCCCTCTCTCAGGGCCAGCTCTGGGGGATGTTGGCAGGGGCTGGGCATACCATCCCACCCCAGCACTCCACTCACCACCTCTTTGCTCTTGGCAGCACCAGGGTGGCCCAGGTGGGTCTTGACAATGAGGCAGGCCTCCCTCATCCTGGGGCTCAGCTCGAACCTGTGGAGAGCATTAGGATGTCCACAGTGCGGGGCTGCATCACCCCACCAAACCCGTGGAGCACCCTGACTTCCCCTGCAGAGCTCCCCAGTGCCTCTAACTCTCCACGAGGTCCCCAAAGTGCAACCTCCAGCCCGGTGGCTGCACTCTGGCTGCTTCAGCCTCTGCAAACTTCTGTAGAACAGAGCCTTATATGGATGTACTTGGACACAGTTCACCCATTCTTAGGCTACATTTTTTTCCTTTTGTTGGAAAATGCTATTGAAGGCTGTTGGGCTTTTGGCTGCTTCTAAACTATCTTCTGCAGCAAGGGGACATCTGTGGCCTCTCATCCTTTCCTTAGCACGAAACTGGAAGGATTGTTTTCTGCTGAATGGTCTCTGCAGGAGCTGAATGGGTTTTTCCCACCTGTGGCACTGAAGCTGGGGCAGATGCCCCGAGCTGGCAGGGCCAGTGCCATGGCTCCCAGCTGCACAGGGCCAGGGAGCAGGGAGCCTTCCCCACTGGCACTTACTTTTCCTTCACCTCGGGGGGCTCCAGCAGGGTCACATCAGTCCCCTTGCACTCCAGCCTGGGCTCGCACGTGCCTTCCCCGGCTTCCTCCTCTGAGGTTTCAGTGTCTCCCTGCTCCGAACTGTTGGAGCTGTCGGCCGAAGCCTTCTCCGAGGAGCTGTTGCCTTCTTCCTCCTCCTCACTGGATGTGCTTTCATACCTGCACAGAGGGAGGATGCTCAGTGGCAACACAGCACCAGCCTGGCCCCCTTCAGGCCCTGCCACTGGCCCCAGCCCGGGACAGGGATGCAGGGGACCAGGATTGGCTCACGGGGGTGGCAGGAGCCTCTCAGCACGTACTCCCCGTTCAGCACGCCCACAAACTGCAGGCTCTTCTTGCTGCCCTCTGCCTCGCTCCGGGGAGGACCATCCCGCTTCTTCATGATGGACTTCAGGGCTCCTACAGGGAAAGAGACAGATGTCGAGGGCCAGTGAGCAAGAATCATAGAATTTCAGAATCACAGAATGGTCTGGGTTAGAGGAGACCTTAAAGATCATCTCATTCCAACTCCACTCCCATGGTCAGGGACACCTTCCAATAGACCAGGTTGCCCAGAGCTCCATCCAACCTGGCCTTAAACACTGCCAGGGATAGGGCATCCACAACTTCTCTGGGTAACCTGTGCCAAGGCCTCATCATTTCATAGTAAGGAATTTTGCATAATATCTAATCTAAACTGTCGTTTTGAAACCACTCCCCCTTGTCCTGTCACTACATGCTCTTGTAAACAGTCTCTCCCGGGGGCTAGCCAAGCACCCCAAACCCCCTAGACCCCCGGACAGGCATGGAAGGGACATGGGCAACTGCTGAGGCACAGGGAGTGTTGGCCTTGCAGGCATTGTCCCCGATAGGGCCATCCTCTCCCTTCCTGCAGGAACATTCCAACCCAGACCCTGGCATCATCGCTGGGGACACTCACCAGCCACAGGGCTTGGGGCAGCTCTGCTGTCCTGTGCTGGGGATGGGTCCCGGTTGCTGTGTGTCGTCTCCAGCACAGCTGGCCCAGGGGCTTGGCTGTCTGGGCACATCCCCCCTGCTGCTCCTGCGCCCGGCGCTGAGGGGCTGCTCAGGCCATCACCCAGGCCAGGCTCCATCACACTGCCCGCACCAGGCTCCTTCTCCTCTCCTGCCAGGACAATGCCACACACATCTGTCTGGCTGCCCTTGTCATCGCAGCCGGCAGCTGAATCGGGTCCGACTGCCACGTCCCGCCCATCGGGGCGGCAGCCCACGGCGACGCAGGAGGTCGGGGGGCAGCACTCCACGCCTGTCTCTGCCGTCTCTGGGGGGTCGCCAGCTGCCCGGCTGTGTGTCACTACCGCAGCCTCCACCAGCGCCTCGGCCACCTCTGGCTTGGCCATCACCTCCTTGTCCACCTGCCCGCGGGGCCGGCGGGAGCACACCTCCAGCCGCAGCTCCTCCAGCTCCCGCGTGGCCTCCTGCAGGTGCCCCTCCATCAGGGTGATCACCTCCTTCTGGTGCCCCACCGTCTGCTGCAGCAGCTCCAGCTCCCGCTCTGCCTCAGTGGCCAGCCCCAGCGAGGACTCCAGCACCCAGACGGCCACATCCCTGCGTCCCCGTGTGCCGCCGTCTGGTGCATCCCCAGTCTCCTGCTCTGACCGGTAGTAGAAGATGGCATCTGTCATGGCCCGGTCCTCACCCACTGCCACAGAGCGGCACGGCCTCTCAGCCACCCTGGGGCTCCTGCCTGGCCAAGCCCTGATGCCTCGCTCTGGCACAGCCAGCTTCTCTGTCAGCTTCCTCAGCTCTGCAATTTTGCTCGTTCGCCCCTTTGCTGGCTCTGCTTCACTCTCTGGCCCCGTGCGGGGCGGCTCCTCACCCTCTGCCCCTGCCTCAGAGCCAGGCTCTGCCGACAGCTTCTCCAGCAACTTTGCCTTCTCCCTCTTCAACTCGCAGATCTGCATCTCCAGGAGGGGGATGGTTTTCACCTGCTCCTCCAGGTCGCGGAGCTGCCGCAGGGCTGCAGCCATCTGCTCCCGCACATGCTGCAGCGGGGCCGTGCTGAGCCCTGCAGCTGGAGTGCTGCGCCCCGAGCTGCCAGGGCTTACCCGGCCCCAGCCCGCCTGGCCCTCGGAGCCCACCGGCACCCAGGGGGGTGGCTGGCTCAGGGCGCCCGGCAGGCCACTGTGGGACGGACTGCCAATATCCTGCAAATGGCCTTGCTCCTGCTCCAGCCTCCTGCTTGTCTCCAGCAAGGTCTTCTCCACCTGTGGGTTTCGCACAAGGCACTTGTGGGTGGGAGGTGGGAGCAGCCGTACTGGTGGTGGTGAGATGGGGTGGGAGGTTGGCTTGTTTGCAGGCTCCAGGGGCGCTCGGCTGTGCGGGGACAGCAGCAGCGCAGTCCTGCCCTCCTCGCTGGCCGTGGAGTAGAGGGACTCGGTGGAGGTCCAGGCGCTGGTGTAGCTGCTGGGGCTGCGCAGGGTGCTGGGCGGTGCACGGGACCCTCTCGCCCTGCGAGGCAGCGGCACTTTCTTGAGTGTTTGGCCACTTTCAATATCATCAACATATTTCAGGAAATCAAGGTCCAGCAGGAAGCCATAGGGGGTTTCCACAGAATATGAGCTCTTCTCTCCATCGTCCTGGTCCCGGTACAAGAACGGGCCCCCTAGATCTGCAAGAGGAGCAGGGACAGTAAGGCAGGGACCTGGTGGAGACAGGACAGCTTTTCCAACTGGGTTATACCAGAACTTGCAGCCTGCAGGCCCCTCCCATCCACGATGTGCAATGTGTCTGTCTCCAGTACCCTCGGTGCCATAGGGTGTCACAGGGCACCCACTCCATGTCAGGGCTGGTGCTGGAGTGAGGAACTCCATTGGGCTGGGACAGGACAGCTCAGCCCTGCCACCCCCCTTGCACTCCTTCCGCTGTCACTACCTGGTGACAACCCTGGTCTCTTTACCTGGGAGGTTCTGGTTCAGGGGTGCCGGCTGAGCCATCTTCTCCCCGGAATGCTGCTGACCAGGGGACCATCAACCTGCAACAACGAGACCAAACCCTGTGACCCCAGGGCTGGCGAGCCCCAGGCAGACACACAGCCCTGCCACCTGCCCGGGGAGAGCCCTCTGGCTGTCCCTTGCCATCTGCCAGGTCCCCTGGCCTCCCCCAGCCCAGGGCTAACACTGGAGCCGGTGGCCGGGCGAGCGCAGTGCTGCCTGTGGGGCCGGGATTGTTTGTACATTTAAGGAATGCTCCGTAGCTCGGCTGGAATGGCTGTGCTGCCAGCTCCGAGGGTCACGAGTTGGAGCTTGGCCATACAGTGGGAGCAGGCCAGGAAAAAAAAGAGGCTGAAACCTGTGTAGGTGCAATACTCAGTGTGGAGTTTGCTTTGGTTAAAGGGAACCAATGCTTTGGCAAAGCCACGTGACTGCAGGGAGCTGCCAGCACCCATCCGTGCTGGGTGTGATGTCCATTCTTGCTGCCCAGGGTGCACCACAAGGTCTCAGGGGTGTCCTGAGGGGCTGATGACCCCCAGGAGGGATCTGATTGCTTTCCCCTGTCAATAACATGGGATAAGGCAGAGGGGAACAAAATGGGAGCTTGGTTTTCCCAGGAGCTAGGCATGGACATGCTGGAGGAGCGCCAACAGGATACGGCTGTAGTCCAGAGGTGAGCTCATGGCTGGGGGTGCCACCAGCTGTGAGCACTGAGCTGGGACCTGCTGCAACATCTGGCAGAATCTGATGCTGGGGCCCAAGTGTGAAGTGCTCCTGGCACAAGCAGGATGGAACAACAGCATCTTGGGAGCACTCACTGCTGCTGTGCATGGCATCAGGGCTCTGCCCATGGGGCACAGGTGGCCATGGGGCTGAGCAGCTGTTGGTGGGCAAAGCATTTGGCACTGGACTATTTTGAGAAGAAAGCAGGGGAGGAGGAATGCCACGCAGGAATGGTGGCTTGGGCACAGCCCTCAGGGAAGCTGAGGCTCAGCGCTGCCCAGGGAACAGCGCAGGGTCTGGCCTTGGCTGCACAGAAACACCCACATCCGCCCCTCACAGCCGCTGCTCATGCCGACGTCTCAGCCATTCCCCGGCCCCGGTGCTGCAGCCGCCAGCCCTCGGCTCGCCCTGACCCCGTGGAGCCGGCAGAGCAGCTGTGGCAGCACCAGGCCAGGCTCGGGCTGGACACCATGGTGGCCTCCCACCCCCACCCCCAGCCCAGTGCACAGGGCTGGGGGCTGAGTCCAGCTGGGCAGAGATAAAACACTTCCCACTAGTCACCAGGATGGATTCTGGGGCTCTCCCACTCCTCTGCCAACCCATCCACAGCTGATGCACATCCCAAATTCCACCTCCCTCAGGATCATCCCAGCTTCGAGCTGGCACCCATTCCACCTCTCCTGGGAACATCCCAGCTCCATGCTGGCATCCACCATTCCCAAGCAGCTGGCTTCATGCCCAAGAGGGTCCACACATCCCCCACCTCGTCTAATCCCTCCCACCCTGGGAAGCATTTGGCTTCCTCCTCTTCATGGCCCTTGCTCCAGGTAATTAAACAGTGCTGGGGCCAGGACAAACTTCCCACTGGGCTCCACACACGTTGTAAATCAAACAAGAGGAAGAGAGAGCAACAGGAGCCAGAGCCAGCGGGTGCGTTTCCTCAGGGGGAAGTGGCCGGCAGCTCCCTTCCGCCGCCTGGCCGGGTATTGTCCTGCCTGGGGACAGGAAAAGCCTCCTCTGCCGAGGCCTGGAGGCCTCCCACACCACTCCAGCAGCAAAGGTGCCCTTTGCACCAGCCCTGCACTGGTGTCCCCTCCACTGAGCTGGGGACAGGCTGCTCGCCACCTGCCACCTCCTATGGCCCCTTCAGCTGACGTCAGCAGCTGCATCCCAACTGTGGGGGACATCCTCCCACTGCTTCCAGACCCCATTTCTTTTGGTCTGACAGGATGGGCTGGACCCAGGGCAGGAGTTTCTATCTTCACCCAGCTCCAAAAAAGGTGATGGGACCTGCCAGCTCCCAACCACGTCCAAATGGCCCCAGAGACCCCATGATGTTCAAACCCTCCTGGAGGGCCTGTGAGGTGCAAACACCCCCCAGCCTCCCTGGGCCGTGCAAACTGTCCCTGGGCTGGGGAAGAGGCGTGAGGCTGGACTGGAGCAGTGGGGGCGGATGGTCCCAGTGTGCAGCAGATTGAGTCCCCATGCCCACAGCCCAGCCACTGTCAGCAGCAGCCAGAGCTGGCTGCCACGACCATGGCACCACTCAGGCAGCTGCCCTCCACCTGAGCTGAAGTCTTGGTGGGGCCGATTGTACCGGCCACTTTGGTGCCAAAGGCTGAGTTTCAGCAGCTTCAGCTGCTCCCTTGGGCACTGGTGCAGGTTGCTGAAGGGGCTGGGCACACGGACCCTTGGTGGGGCCCCTTACATGATCCCAGCTCCCTTTGGAAGCAGTGAGTGTTGTTTCTAGCCCTGGTGTTTCAACAGAAAAGCAGGATGGTACAAGCAAAGGACTGACAGGGAGGCTTGGCAGTGAGGGGAAGAGGTGGAGGATGCGTAGGAACCCAACCACCCCTGTGGAGGAAGGGTTGTGCTTTGCCCTGGGCTTGCAGGTGTATTTTCCCCTCGTGCTGTTGTACCAATGCCCACATGGGAAACTTGGGGCCAAAACTGGAGCTGCTCCACTCAATTACAATAAGAAGTCATGTCAGGGATGAGGGAGGCTGGGCACCTTGGCACAGCCCAGGTACCACGTAGTCCTCATGCCCCAGCCCCAGCTGCAGGCAGCACTTTGGGACCCCTGGCCTCACGGGGCAATTTTCCCTTGGGGTTCCCAAGCTCCCGGACTGGCAGAGGAGAGGTCTGGGGGAGGGAGCTGTTCCCAAAGCTCGAGACCTTTGGGCCCTTCCCCTCTCCAGGGGCACAGTTGTAGCAGCCCTTGGCCCGGTTCAACCACCTGCTGCACTGCAGCCCAAGCTACTCCACCAGCACAGCTGGGGCTGGACACAGGGAGGGTTCTCCCCAGCTCTCCTCCTGAGCCAAAATACTGAGGTCATGAGGAATGTGAGAAGAACAGAGTCCAGAGCAGCCCTGGCCAGCGCAACTTGATTTATCTCAGCCAGGCACGCTTCCCTCGTCGCTCTGCGCCGGCGATAAGCCCTGAAGCTTGGAACTGAGGCTGTTCCAAAGTTAAAGGGAAATCACCGAGCAAGCACATGGCTTCCTCCACTGCCAGCAGCCAGCCAGGATTCAGGCTTCTCACACACAGCCAGCTGTCACACGTGCCTGTCACCTGCAGTGTCACCTGCCAGCACTGTGGCTGGGTGCAGCAGGAGGGATCCAGGGCCCACGACACCTTCCTGTCCCTGTCCCCTGCTGCAGGGGCTGTATGGGAGGGCCTGTGCCTATTTACCCAGGCCACCTTGGCAAATGGCTCCTGGAGGAGCCGGATCCAGGTGGGTGGGTGCACAACGCTGACCCAGGGAAAGGGAAATGCTTCGATCGTCTCAACAGCCTAATGTCAGGGTTGGACTGTTATTTCTGGAGCTGTTGTCATTGATGGCCGAGTTGGCTGGGAGGCCAAAGGGGCTGCCCAGGCTCTGCACCTGCTCCAGCCCCTCAGGGACCTCCCTGAGCTCCCACACAACCTGGACAACAGGTGTAGAGTCCACACACAGACCTACCCACGTGGGGATCAGCTCTACCAGCCCCCTCACACCTATAGTGCTATAGGCTCCCTACAGCTTCACTAGAGAACGTCAACCCCTTTCCTCCAACCCTCACCACAGCTGCCCACCAGCACCTTCCACCAACACCTCTCGATTCCCTCGGGGCTGCTGACAACACATGGGATCAGCAGCAATGGCCTGGGCTCATCCTGCTGTGAGGAGGGGCTCAGAGATGAAATGTTTAAATTTACACCCGGGGTGCCCAGGTACAGCCGGGGTACACACACAGCACCGTGCACAACCCCATGGTGGGTTCTCCATGTGCACGCAGGAGCACCCCAAACCCCGCAGCACCCCTGTGCCCTTCAGCACCCCAGAAGGGCCTGCAGCAGCCTGGGGTGCCAAGTCACAGCCTCAGCCCTGTGGTTTCCACCACCCGGGGAACCCACAGCACACCCAGTCCGAATAGGTCCCCAGGACCCCAGGGAGTCCCCAGAACCCCCAGCCCTGCAGTTCCCCAGCTCCCTGGGAGTCCACCAGCATCCCCAACCTTACGGGTTCCCGGCACCCCTGGGGGACCCCCAGCACCCCGGGGTGCCAGCAGCACATTCTGAGCACCCGCACGTCGGGGCGACAGCCCGTCCCCAGCCCAGGGGAGCCCCGGGGACCCTCCGCCGCCGCCAGCCGGAGGCGAGGAGTCCCGGCCTGGCTCCGGCCCCGCTCCCCTCCCGCTCCCGCCGCCGGGGCCGCTCGGGCGGAGCCCCCGGGGCGGCGGACGCCGGG
>VZRO01004065.1:90104-113511 GCA_013397915.1 Daphoenositta chrysoptera | reverse complement strand
TGCCTGAGGTGGGGGCATGGGGTGGGTGCCGGCCGGGGGCAGGAAGCCGCAAGGCCCTGGGCGAGGTGGGGACAAGAGCTCGTTACTGCTGGGGACAGTGACAGGATGGACAAGAGCCCACATGGCCTAGGTCAGCATAAAGGTTTTTTCTCCCCCACGACCTATGCAGCCCCTCAATGGCTGCTCCCAAACACCAGCCATGGCTTGGGATGACACGGAAAGATGAAGTCATGGGAGGAGAGAACAGAAGGCCTCCATTGCAGCTCTTACTCAAGCCTGCAGCCGTCCTCTGTACTGCTCAGGCTGACAAACAGCCCCCCTGAGACCCTCCCAAGACCCACACAGGAGTAAAGCATCTCGTTCCCACTGGTGATGGCCACAACAGGCACATCCCAGGGCCCTGGTGGAGATGCTCCACCACCTAAAACACCTTCACCAGACCAACAGCAGCTCTAGAGAGCTAATGGTGCCTTTTTGGGAAGGGTCACTGCCATGCTGTTTTTCTCTCCCAGATGATGCCCAGTGCAGCACAGGGGATGGCTGGGGACAAGGACATGCTGGAGTCCTGGTGGAAAGTGAAGCTGGAGCAGCCTGAGCTCTTCCTCAGGGTGCAGGGGACCTTAGCCATCAATCATTTAGTGCTGTGAATTTTTAATGTGTAAAAATCTCTCTAAGTGAGGAGTCGAGTGCAGAGTGAGGCTGATGATTAATTCAGGGAGTGATGCATGCAGGCGAGTGCTGGCTTGGCCACAACGGGCGAGGGGTCCCACTGCTGGGGACCAGCCACCAACCAAGTCAGGGTGGTGGGGAGGGATGGACCCCCTGAGGGCTGGTGCCACAGGGTCATCAGTCAGCGATACCACAGCAACAATTCCCGATGTCCACTCAGGACATTGCTGACACAGCCCTAGAGGAGTGGCATACACCTCTGTTGGAGTATTTTGGGGGCTTGTGAAGCCCGGAGCTGCTCAGAGCAGGGTCTCCCTGCTCAGCTGATGCTGCTGGTCGTGTTGGAGGCTGGGGGCTCTGGCAGCCCCTCCACACCAGTGTCCCCTTGGAGCCCCCACCCCATTTCCAGTGGGTACCAATAAATGCATAAACAAATAACAGTAACAGGAAGTGTGCACAGCTGGTGGGGGTGACCAGGTGTCCCTGAGGGACACACTGCATCTCCTCACCACCCATGTCCCCTTCAGTGGGGTGAGAAAACCACAATCCTCCCACAGTGGCCTCAGGGACGACAAGCCAAACCAAGAGACCCTTAGGGTATGAGATAAGCAGAGAATGGCACACCAATAGCAGGATGGGGAGAAAGAGCAGTGACCAGGGGTCTCTTGCTCTGACAAATGTTCTGGTCACACTGCTCACCCCCAAGCACGGCGCAGTGCGGGCAGAGCTGGTGCAGCCACAAAGCCCTGGCTGTTGAGCACCAGACAGGTTCAGGCATGACAGGAGGTCGAGATGTGTCAAAGCTGTCTAAATCACCCCCTTCCCCAGCTCCTGTGTCCTACCAGCACCCCAGAGCTCCACCAGACCCTCCTTTTTCAGCTGTGGCTGGATCCCAGCAGCACGGGGAGCTGGGCTAGCAGGAAGAGACACATGGTGGTGGCCAAATGCAGCTGCTGCCATTCAGAAGTAGACAGAGAAGGTGTTAATATAGGTCTATTTTATTGAAAACTGCATTTCTCCAACAGCATTTGAGCCACCAGGTTTTAACTTTAAGTATTTGGGGAGCTGGGCTTGGTGTTCCTACGTTAAAAGGCAATTACCTCAGGATGTCTCATTAGAGGGGCAGGGAGGGGATCTGCCCTACAGGGAGCTCTTGCAGGTACTTTCAGCTTTGCTGAGGCTGGACATGGAGCAGCAAGGGATTTTTCTAGGATGAACCACGTCGGTACAGCTGCAATGCAGGGACATCTGGCCCCACAGGCATCTCTGGGGGAGGGCCACCAAGAAGAGCCATGGAAATTATCAAAGTCATGTGGGGAAGATCCTCAGCATTCAGGACCCCAGTAAAAAGCTGCTATGCTCTGCCTTGGCTCTGAGGTTTCCGTGGCTGAGGCCTCTGTAAATGTGGCCTGGGGCCAGGCTGGAAGGGAGCAGGGAGGGGAGCTTGAGGAAACCTGCTGCTCTGCACAAATGTGAAGAAGTCGAGTGGATTTGCAAGTCCCCAAATTCCACATGCACTTCAGAGGAAGGAGTGATAATGGAAGGGCTCTGCTTTCGGGAAGGCGAGTTTACATAATTAAGAGGAATAGTGAGGTGGAAATGAATGTGCAGAAGGTTTGGGGCTCCCTGGAAAGAAGCAGAGATGAAAGAAACAGCCTTGCTACAATATTCATAAAGCTCTGAAGGCAGCAGCACGAGTGCCTGAAGAAGGGTTGTTGAGTGAGCTCGTCTCCTCCGGAGACCCTGTCCGGGCAGGCGTGGGAGGATGTGCTTGGCATGTTTGGGGGGAGCAGCTCTTGTGGCTCTTTGTGCCACGTGCAGGAGATGCCTCAGCCCTGCCCAGCCCCAGTCGATTGGAGGCCTCCTGCCCACCCCCAGCCCCTTTCCCTTCCGTATGGATTTTATTCATTCCTTCTCCTTTGTCAGGGATGAGAAACTGGGAAAGCCTGTGCATGAATGGGTCAAACCCTAAACTGCTTTCATTGGACCAAAATCTGGGACACCAGTGCCTCATGCACTGGTGCTGGTACAGGGCTTTTGTGCCAGGCATGGTGTTGAACATCAGCACTTTGATGCTGGGAGTCAGCATTGGGTGCTGGGGCTTGTACTGAGGTCTGGTACTGGGAGTGGCACTGGGTATTGATTCTAAATCTCGGTCCTGGTACTAGAGAAGAGCATTTGGTGTTGGTCCTGGGTGTGGGGTGCTGGTCGTGGGTGTTGGTAGTTGTTCTGATGCCTTGTGCTTTCAAAACCCTCAGCAGCATTCTACTCTCCTGTTGGCCAGACATGACTGCACTGTGTGGGGAGCACTGTCCCTCCATGTAGTCCCCAAAATCCAGGGTTCTCCACAGGCAGCTGTGAGTCCTGGGCAGTCAGGAATGTTCCATGGGAGACAACACTTCGTTTTGGCATTGTCTGCCTCTGTCTTTCCAGTAATGTATTGCCAGGAACCAGGTGCATTACACACCTCTGGTGCATCCCCAGTGTCCTGGTGTGAGCTGCTTGTCCCATCCCAAGTGGGAAGAGGGGTCTTCAGCTCTGCCCCCGTGCATCCCCCCTTTCTGACACCCCCAAGGGAAGAGTCTCTCCCAAGACCAAAGGGACTGACCCCAACATGAGCTTTCTGATGTGGATTCTCCGTAGCAGTGGGGAAGTGCTGCACGAACTCCAGCCCTCAGTCCAGGACTCATGGAAGTGTCTTAAGGATCCGGGAGCTATTCATCAGCAAACAGCAAAAGGAAGGATGATGAAAGATGCAGACTCTTTCCTGGGGGCTGGGGCAGGAGGTGGGGATGCTCTCTGGAAGGTTTTGGGAAGCTCACGGATGCCTTCTTGAGCACAGCCCATTGCTGCCACCCCAGCTGAGGACAGCTTTGTGGGTTCTCACTGCCTCTAACCAAACTCAGAATTTCCCTGGGCAGCATTGACCTAACTCCCAAAATTCACTGATTTCCTGTTCAGACGGAGGGGTAGAAGCTTATGCAAACCACAAAGAGCTCTTCCCTGCATTTCTCCTCCCTGTGCATTCCCCAGGGAGGGAGGGTTGGCAGAGCACAACACAAAGCACAGCCATGAACATCTGGAACATTTCTTAGATGGAAGAACCTAATGTGCCTGGCTTGTTTGGCTGCTAACTCACTGGTGAGCCCAGGGTTTGGCTGCTGAGGGATTTCTATTCCCAGTGTTGCCGTGGGATACTTCACCCAGAAATGGACGCTGGAGTTGCCACTTTTGTCTGTGCTGACCATCCTGTCCACATGGCCCTGGGTCAGACTGGAGCACACCACAGCTGCTCCCACCTCACAGTGCATTGACTCACGCTGAATGTGACATAAGTGAGAGCTGTTTTCCAGACGGCTGGTGGCTGTTTTTAACTGTGCTGTCTTTGGCCCTAAATGCTCAATGTGGCATTTGGGGACATGGTTTAGTGGTGAACCTTGCAAGCCTGGGTTAATGGTTGGACTCAATGATCTTAGAGGTCTTTTCCAACCTTAATGATTCCTTGGTTTTATGATAGAAGCCCTTGGGAACTGCATGGTTTTCAAATGCATCCTTGTCTGGAGTTGCATTATTTCAGAGGAAATCCAAATCAGCTGCTGCCTTTGCTTCCCAGTGGGCCAAGGAGGGCTTTTGCTGGCTTGGTGTGCCTGCAGACATCTATCACTGTGTTAATGTGAAGTTTGGCACATTTCACAGTGGCCACTGGCTCAGAAAATCTCCCTGGTGGGTGTGCATTCATTCCCCACTCACCAGGCTCTGCTCCACACCAGCCTGTTGGCCGCTGGCCACCCCACTTCATCTGGAAGACCAGAGAGATGATTCAGTGGCTGCTGCCATCACAGAACCCCGTGGAGTTTTCTGCAGCAGAGGCTCGGCAGAGCCTGCAGCCCAGCTGTCAGCGGGGATGGGGGTGCAGCAGCCAGCAGCCTGCCAGTGTGGGGTGCAGCTCTCCCTCCCCAAGCCAAGATTTGCTTCTTGGGTGGGTGTGGGTGGTTTTGGGCAGCAGTGACCTCCCTCACAGAGAGTGATGGAATGCTGTGAGAGGTGGAGGCAGCCGGGGTAGTGGGAGCTGCTGGCCCAGGACGATACAAGGACGTGTGAGCAGGACCAAGCTGCCAGGGTCTTGCAGTATTTTTCAGGGACCAGCAGCAAACTCTGACCTAAAGGGGGATCTCTGCTGGGACTGACTGGGAATGTGAAGAGGAGGAGGGGAGAGCAAAGCCACCCTGGGAGTGGGCAGTGGGATTAGTGATACTGGAGAGGCAGAAGGGCTGTGGGATGAGGACAGCCCTGGTTTTCCCCAACCACCGTGACTGCCCACAGTGTGACTGAACAACATCCCCATGGAGATGGATTCTAATGGGGCTCAGCTGCTGATGGGGCCCCCAGGCACTCAGGCACCCTCCTCCTGCAGTGACCCAGTGGAGGGGCCATGCTGTGTCTGGAAGCAGGCTCAGGGCTGCCCCACCTCACCCCAAGTCCCAAAGCCCTGGGGAAGAGGAGTCCCCAGTGCCCAAGGATGCCCTGAAGGTAGACTGGGATCCTCCTCTGTGCCCTCAGCAAGGGAGGGGGTGATGCCAAGGGCTCAAGGAGCGTCACACCGGGGCACAGAGGGGCACCATACCCTTGCACTGTGCTCGAACTGCCACATCACCAGGGCACGGCCAAGGTGGACCCCCCCAAATTCACACTTTTCTCCCCCAGATCTCTCAGCTGGGGACAGGACTTTGTGGAGGAATCCAGGAAGGGGTCCACATACATCTGTGGTGTGGAGCCCTTTTTCCAGGCAGGGGGTGAGGATCCCAGGGATCCAGCGCCCCACACCCGGGGGTCATACTCACCCTCAGCCCCCTGCTGAGGCCAAGCCCTGGGGCCGAGCATCCTGCCAGAGAGCAGGCAGGGCCCTGCCAGCCACCTCCTACAGATTTCTGCTACCTGCTGTGGCACTCCGGGCATCCCACACGCTGCCAGTGGTCTTCAGCTGGAAGCAGCACACCCACAGTCTTTCCCTCCATTCAGACCAGGAGACAATCCTTCTCCCTGGGTTTATTGTCCTGGACGTCAGGCTGTTGAAGATATCCCTTGCCTTCCAGTGAGCTCTGCTCTTTAAACCATGACAGATGTTCCCAGGGGCAAGCCGTAAGGAAATAAACATGTAGAATTGAAATATAGTGGAAATAGCCTAAAAGTCCATGGTAATTAAGCAGAGAAATGGCATCAGTTTATTTATAGAAGTGTCTTGCTGTGGAAACACTGCACTTGCTCCTCAGCCCTGGGGAGTGTCTGATGCTGGGGGAATCAGCCTTAAACCCCAATTCCCAACAGGGCTCCTACACTGGAGCAGGGCAGAGGCTGAGCCCTGTGGTTTTGGGAAGGGTGACTCCAGGGGCACAGCTGAACTTGAGATGTTTCAGGGGATGTCAGAGCCTTTACCAAGCCCATGTTAGTCTTGGATGGTAAAAGCCTTTTCTGCTGCCCTGGCCACAGCCCCAGCAGATGCTCTGTGCCCAGAGCGGGGACGGAGCTGGCAGTGAAACCTCCAGCCAGGCTGCTTTGGGCCTTCCCTCCGGGGTCTGGGTAGAGCCATGGCTCTCTCTCCTGCAGGGCAAGGGGGTCCTTGATGATGTGATGCCAATGCTACCATGCCCAGGACCTGCTGATGTGGGGGTTTCGCAGACACTGTCCACGCTTGAGCGGGGTTGGCCGGGGGTCTCAGCAGTGAGGGGAATGAGGAATGGGGCTGCAAAAGCTGCTTAAGGGATTTGAACTCTTAATCCCCATTACAAATTAATGTCCAAATCCCTGGAGTGGGGGTAAATCCCACCCCAGAAGTTCATTTTCCTTCAAAACAAAAAGAAAGACAATCTGTGGCATGTAGGACCAGCAGCCCAGGAGCGGGGCTGGCCAGGGTCACCCACAGCCCCAGGCCACCCACAGCTCAGTGCTGTTCGGGCACAGCTGCCCTCAGCTCCCTCTGGGCATTGGGACATTTTCTTCCTAGCTGGCTGTTTCAAAGCCTAGGAACACAGCTCAGGCTCTCATCCTGCTGACTGCTCTTCCCTCTGCCACCTAGCCATTAGTGAGTCCCCAGAACCCTCCTCCCATATTTTGGGAAAATATTTCCCCTCTTCTGCAAAACAGTAGCTGGTTTGGAGAATGGTCCAGCTCCTGGGAACCAAGGCAGGTTCTATTGCTTTGAAATCAATTCCCATCTGAGGGCTAAGCTAATTTTACACATGACTTACTTTCACACCTTTAACAAGAAGCAGTTTCTTTCTCGATGAGCAGTGCATATGGCAGTTAAATTGATTATTCACTGAACGAGTGAGAACATGCAGCAGAGAAACTGCACTGGATACCCAAGGCATTGGAAAGGTGCTACAGAGAGGCATGGAAAAGTGCAAACGTGAACATATCCAAACCCACTGAGGCTCGCTAACAGGGATCACATCTTTTGCTAAATCTGGTGAAAAAGTCAGGGTGTAATTTAGTTTTAAAATCTGGCTCAGCTGGCCTTTCCCTGGCATTTCCTGCCCTTTGGCAGCAGTGCTCCGTCTGTCCACAGGCATAGGAAGGTGCTGCACGGCCGTGGGGACAGGAGAACACGCTGCAGGCTCAGAGTGCTGGGACACATGGGCTGGATTCTGCTCGTGCTTCACCTTTCACTCCTTTCACCTCCAATGGAAATCCCTGACACAGGGCACAGGGACATCCCTTCAGTGACGCCTGGTACGAGGGCACTGAAGGGATTCTTGCTTGGAGGAGGATGGAGCTGCATTGACCTTTGCATAATGCAGGACCCTCCACCATTTGGTCACTAACAGGGGCAAAAGGTTCAGGGCAAAGCTCCTTGACCTGGCCGTGGTCCTCTCTCTCTCCCTAAGGATTGCTCTATATTTCCACTCACCTCTAACAAAAACCACATCTTGGGCAGGAGGCAGTGGGTGCTCAGAGAGGGAAGGGTCCATCACAGCCCCATGAGCCCAGTGGCCATGGGATCTTCCTGCTGGTCAGACAGGGCCAGCCCCAGCACTGAGTCAGGGTGGCCACAGCATTGTGCAACCTCCAAACCCCCAGGCAGGGATGGAGATAGCCCGTGGCTTCGCAGCACATCTCAGGGCTGTATCTCCTCCAGGCAAGGAGCTTTTGGAGGGTCCCACCCAAATCCCATGAGCAGCAGCAGCTGCATCACGGACAGGAGCTTTTCCCCATCATCCCTAGGCTGGACTAAATCCCCCAGGCACAGCCCCTTGCTTCCAGAGGCTCAAGGGTTTTTGCATCTGCTCCTGTTTCTAGCAAGCTGCATGGGAACAGGCTGTTTGCTGTTATCCCAGCCCTGTCCCAGGTCTGTGGGTCCTGCTGGTGGATCATTCCCAGACCTTGGCAGTGCAGGAATTTTGCTGTAATTTCCTTGCCCAGGTGGTAATCGTAATGAACATCCTTGCCGCAAGGAAGCCCAGCACTGTCAGCTCAAATGATGCTTTAATTCAGGTTAATTAATGGGTTCAGGCAAGAACAAACAAGCAGACAGGCTCCTCAGAGCAGGTGACGGAAGAGCTGAACCCAAGCTGACAACCGCCCACGGGAGACGGCCAGTCCGGGGGTGTTGTGGGGGAACGCTCCTGCTTGAAGCTGCATGGGGCACAAACCCAATTTGTCCTATGCGGGTACCCAGGTCATCCCAACACCCCAAACCACCTGGCAGCAAGCAGTGAAAGGTCCCAGGTCAGCCCAGGGCCGGGCAGGTGCCCAAAACACTGAGCCAGGGAGGTGTTTCTTCACAACAAGTCTTTCCAGGATGTCCCCCAAATGCTGGGGGCAGTGTAGGTGCACCCCACCTCCACTGAATATGTCTGGGGTGGGTGCCTGGATTGAGCCTCAAATTTTTAATGAGTTGTGATGTGAATTTGCTCTGACGGGCCAGCAGCTGGGGCTCAGGACCAGACAAGCCTTCTAGGCTGAGACAACCTCCATGGAGCTCAGCTTTCTGTGTGCTTCCAGCACCCACCTCAACAGAGGTGGCTTGTGCCAGCCTGCCTGCTGGCACGCCTGCCTCCAAAGCATAGGACAAGCCCTAACAGATTGTCCTAAATTTTATGAGAAAACAGGATTCAGTGCCTGGGGAGGGTTTTCTTGTGCAGCAGCACAGGGTTCTGGCTGGGATGGAGGAGGCTGGTGGGCTACGCGCCGCCCGCCTGGGCTCTGTGCGGAGCATGCGTTATTCCTTCTTTTCACTGTAAAACTGCTTCTGAGGGACACACTCATGAAATATAAATGTGAGACCTGCTTTAGGAGGGCAGAGCCCAGAGATGAACAGCGGGTCTGTGCAGGCAGCAACTCACAGCCTTTCCCTTCTTAACTGCAATTAATAATTTATCGTTTTCATAATATGAGCTGTGATCTGAGAGCCCAAAAAGCCCTGGGGGCTGGCAGGGCTGACCCCACAGCTCACTGCCACCAGTGCTTCATCTGCACAGACAGGCACTGTCCCCACAGCCCCCCACACAGTGCCACACAGGGTCGGGCCACACCTTGCCATCAGCACAGGGGGCTGGGCCTGTTCCCCAGTGAGGGTGGGTGGCACTGATTGGGAACGGGTGGGCATGGGCCGGTGATGGGTTGGTGGATGGTGACAGCTGGTGATGGGTTAGTGAGAGGTGGGGACTCGTTGGTGAGGGGTGGCAATGGGTTAGTGGTGGGGGTGATGGATGGTGATGTGTTGGTGGGGATGGGTGGCAACAGATGGTGAGGGGCTGGTCATGGGTGGCAATAGGTTGGTTATGGTTGATGACAGTCCCATAAAACTTCACAGTTTGGGGACTGTAGGGGTAAGAAGAGGGGTAATAGCCTGCTGGGGCTGGGTAAATCTGAACCTGTCTTCACAATCATGCCTTGGTGAGAACCTCAGTTTCTGCAATGTCATTGTCTTCTGTGAGGAAGATGACCCAGAACAGTTAATTTTGAGTGAGCTGACACTGTCCATGCCCAGGAGATACCAAGTGCTGGGCCAAGGTTCAGAGGGTTGGCGGATCAGCTTCTGCCCATGCGAGGACAGCATTGAACCAAGCTAGGGCGAGGTGACTGACAGATGGGACTGTAACACAAGTGTGGCTCCTGCAGCAATGGCACTCCCTTGCTGGAGGGTCAGGACAGGAACGGGCTGCAAGGGGTCCAGGAGAGGAGATACAGCTCCAGGCAGGTTGCCCGAAAGGCAGGGCAGAGGTACAGGCAGTGTGCCATCATACAGACAACACCACCATTTCCATGCCAGCCTGGCTGAGCATCCTCTGCCACTCCTGGGAGGAGAGTGATGCCGGGGCCACCATCACCCACTGTGCCTGGGGACACTGCCCTGGGTGTGTGTTCCCAGGCAGAGATTGGCTCTGGGCCAGGTGTGGGGGTGGCACTGGGGCCAGCTGAGGTGTCCCAGCTCCCACACGCCCCTGTCTGGGCTGAACTTCCCCCTCCCGGCTTCTGCTCTATTTTCAGCTCAGCTAGAAAAAAACCCTTTGGAGCTGTTGTTTCTTCCTTTGTTTCCTAATATAGATGGTCCCAAGGCTCCACAGGCAGATAAAGGCGAGTTTATTGCTTCTCTGTGTTTATGGCACTGCTGGAACACACTGCTCCCACAAATATTACATCAAGGGAGCGTAGGGAAGGCTCAGTGTCCCCAGCATGGCTTAACTCTCACCTACATCTGCCCATCACTGCTCACCTCTGGCTCCCTGACATCACACCCCTGCCGTGCCGCTGCCATCTCCATCTGGGCTCCACAGCGCTGCCTCGGGCCGTGCCAGCCCCTGCCTCACCCTCTGCGACAGCCGCTGCCCTCGGCTCCTGCTCCGAAGCGGGCTGGTGCCTCGGCTCATCCCGTGACTTGGGAGAGTCCCAGTGCCCGGTGCCACATGGATCCCATGGCCTCACATTGGCCTCAGGCCCTTCTCACGTGCCTGCTGTGCCCACAGGGAGTTTAGGGGCAGCACCAAATGCCCCTAGGGGATCAGCTGGCACCCACCATGTCCCCAGCAGCTCTGCTCTGCCGTCGGGGCAGAGAAGAGACAGGGCAGAGCAGGTGCAGAGACAGGCAAGGATGCAGGGACACCACTGCACCCCAGCTGAGTTCATCACACCGTCGGGAATGGGGACCGTTTGGGATGTGGGTCCCTTGCATCCTGGAGACCTCAGCCCTCCCTTGGTCTTGGCAGCCACAGCCCAGTCAAAAACCATCCCAGAGGGGTACTGGGACGGTGCTTGCACCAGAAGAGCTGTCCCTGCCAGCCCCTGGCTCTGCCAGAGGCGGCTGGGCTGTCCCTGGCTGGGAGTGCCGGGCTGTGCAGGCTGTTGCAATGGAACACGAGGCCCGGGCTGTGTTTGTTTGGCTGGGACAGTGTGTCACCGCCGCGGAGCCCAGGTTGCGTCATGCCGGCGGAGAGGGAAGAGCAGTGCCCAGCCTCCATCTGCTCCATGGCCAGAGGCAGCTGCCATCGGGGGGGAGTGCAAGGGTAGGGGACCGGCAAGGAAGGGGAGACGATGGCAGTGGGAGGGTAGGGGGGACAGCAGTGAAGTTGGAGGGTTTGTTACCTGTGTGAAAGGAGCTGGGGGTTAGGGGAACCCCGAGGCACTGGAGGGAAGGGCTCAGGACAGGGGGTTTTAGTGGCTGTGCTTTAATACAGCCTGACTTACCCGCACAGCGCTGGTGGGAGAGGGGTGCCTGTGAGACTTCTTCTGTCAGCAAAAGTCCAGAGACAATGGCGTTGGGGATGTCAGTGTTTTTCAGGGCAGAGGTGTGATGAGCCCCAAAGCCCCTGTCACAAGCCCCTGTCACAAGCACTGCCCTGGCATGCTGCCAGTGCCCTGCCTTTTTCCAGGGTCTGACAGAAAAATGAACTCAAAATCCCTCTTTGTGGGATGGCCAGATAGCAAGAGATCTCTAGCAGGGTGTGGTTGATGGGGCCCATTCTCCCTATCTCAAGTCCTGAGAGGTGGTGGTGGTGGTGTAAAGCCAGTGGGGTCAGATCCCTCGCAGTGGTTGGCACCTGGCACAGTGTCCTTACCACCAAGACTTGACTAAAATGCAAACACTGGCCTGCTTAGTCTGGCTTTCCAAAGAGGTCCAAAACCCCTGGCCAGTCTCACCACTTCTTCCCAGGCAAGGATGAGATGCCAGACTGGCACTGCCTGACCCAAGCTGTGGTGGTCACACTGGGCACAACGCTGACCACATGTGGCTATGCAGGTGTCCCAGGCAGGCTGCATGGGGGCAGATTGAGGTTGTCTGTCACCACTGGAGGGGAGAGGGAAGTCTGTCCCCTCCATGCTCTGGCTCCATGGAAAGGGACATCATCATCCTCTGAAGTCAGCCTGGAGGCTGGGAAACATGTCAGACCCTGAGCAGCAGTGAGGTCAGGGATACCTGGAGAGGAGCTGGACCTTGGGGAGTGGTAGTGTGAGGACAGCAAAGGAAATCAGAGATAGGGACAGGAAATAACAAATGTGAGTCAGTTGAGAAGTACGTGGGCAAGGACAGCTTTGGGGAGCTAATCTGCAGGAGATAACACTGCCAGGATGGAGGAACCTTGGAGACAAGCTCATGGAAAGGAAGAGTCAGGGCACAGAGGTGTCTGAGACTCCAGTGGCCAACACAGTCCTTTGCATTACACTCAGCGACTTCCCCCTGGGAGCTGGGGGGAGTGTGGGAGCTGGCACCCAGCCTTGGGCACTCCGCACAGCATGTACAGTTTGGGATGCATTTCACAGCCTCCAAAGGTTTCCCTGAAATCCTGCACTGGGTGTTTATCCCCTGGCAGACAGGACTAGCTGTGGGTGCAGCCTGTCTGCTTTTAGTCTGGTGGAGATTAAGCTCTCCAGGGCCTAATGGCGATTCTTTTGGCAACCGTTCAGCAGGCCTTAATCCATTTTATCTCTGCTCTGAAAGGATGAATTAGGTGCCTCTCCAAGCACTCAATGGGGAGCAGGAGTGGCAGGAGCTCTGGCAGAGCACAAGCTGCTGCAGGCACCCCGGGGCTGCCCTACATACAGCAAAGAGCCCCGGGGGCACCAGCTCTCAGGCAGAAGCTGGGGCGATCTGGGGGCTGGGGAAGAGGCAGCACTGCAGGACGGCCAGCACACTTCCCTGCACCCAGCAGAACCCTCTCACCTTGCTCCCCCTGCACATCCAGTGGTTGGCATCACCAGGAGTCTTGGCCTGAGTAATTAAGGTCCCGATTCCCTTGGGATTTGCCTGAGTATGAACCAAGAGAAGTTTCTTGGCTCATGGGGAAGGACTGGAAACAACATGACCCCACTCATCCTGTGCAAAGGCTCCCGTGCCTGGCCCAGTGCCTGTGCAGCCCATCCAACCCATCTGGCACCTAGGGATGTCCCTGCTCCCACAATCCAGATGTGGTCAGGACTCCCAAGTGACAGAGATCACTTGGTCATGTGGGACGGTCTCGTCATCCCAATCACCACTTGCTGCCAGGCACAGGGACTCTGAACTTGCCTCTTTCAAACCTGTCCTGACATTGCTAATAATAACTGTGTTAATTAGGGAGCTCTTACAGCCCTGCATGATTCGTTCAGTCAGTTATGGGGAATATTGTCAGGGTAATGCAAATGAGGGGTGGCAGTCGCCTCTCCAGCAGCCGTCTGGAGTGCTGGAGCCGTGTCTGAGACCCGAGGCACTTGCTGCACATCAGGGTGACCCAGTTGATGCCACAGGCAAGGACACGGCTCAGTCGCACACAGACATTGGGCCCAAGGAGCCCCACGGCTCGTGTCCATCTCCACCACAGGGTGCTTAAAGGCACGATTTGGGGCGAGGGACTGTGCCCCAGCTGGGCCATCTGCCCCGAGCCCACCAGCTGTCCCTGGCTCTTAGATGACTGCTTGTCATGATGGCATCTTGCCTTCTCCAAGTCCCTTCCAAGTGAAATCAGAGAGGACAGTGACACTGTCCATGGGCTTTGCAGAACCTGAAATCTCCCACTTCTCTGCATTAAAATGTTGCTGCAGTGGGTGGCTGGGGGTTTAATTTCTTTTTGGCTGTGGTATCCCTCAGGTGACAGCCTGGTGGCTCACTTGGTCACCTGTCCACCCAGCAGGGGTTAGTGCCACAGCATGGCACTGGGACAGGGTTTCTCTGAGCCTGCCAGGAGGACTGGGTTACCCTGAGATCAGCTGGAGACAGTTTGCAGAATGGTGAGAGAGCCCCTGTGACATCACCTGGTCTCGTCCTGCATACACCCCACAGCTGGGGAATGCCTTTAGAGGGGAGGCTTCCTTCTTTTCTAGCACGGCAAAAGCGGTCGCGGGTTTGCCGCGGGGTGCTGCCAGCCAGCACCCATCGGTGCTGCCGAGGGGCCCGGCCCCACTGGATCACCCTCTCAGGGCGGCTGTGGGCGGTGCCACCGCCCGGCATCACTGCCATCCGCTGTCCTTGCTCCTGACCTCAGCTCTGTTTGCTTTGGGCCGAGCTGTGCTGCCCGTCAGTCTGTGCTCGACGTGGCCAAGGCGGCAGTGGAAGCTCTCCAGGTGCTGCCAGGGTGACACCCTGGCCATCGAACGCAGCCCACCACACCAGCCCCCAACCTGCCCCCACACTGCATCAAAGGTTCTGTGGGGCCCTGGGCATCCTTCCTGCACTGGAGGGTCATGGGGGTCTTTGCTGGAAGATTTAATCAATGTCTTGTTTCTCTCCTTGGCTCTAAAGCTCCTTTTATTCCTCTCGAAGAGGATAAGAATTAATTGAGCAAGAATTAATCAAAAAGCAGAAGGATGCAAATTTTCAAATGAGACATCAGGTGCTGCAGATCCTGCCCTCTCTGTACTTTGGTTCCAACCTCAGCTTTTTCTGCTCCAGCCACCGGCAGCCCTCATGGCTGTTCCTGGCCCAGAGCCCTACACAAGCAGATATCCCCTCTGTGTTGCGTCACCAGTTGAACTCCAGAGCATGCTGTCTCCAAAGTAACAAGCAGCTAAAATTGGTAGAAAGTTTGATCTGAGCCTCAGCCAAGCTTAATTTTTAATTGCTGCTAATTTCACTCTCTGGGCTGGGTTTGCCAAGCCAGGCAGAAAGGCCACAGGGGCCGGTGTGGGCCCGGTTACCTGCGGGCAGCACTCTCTTCTCCCTGGTCTGGAGCCCTAAGCTGCAGCACTCTGAGGGTACTCAGGGCCCCCAGACTTGGGGGTCCAGCTCAGCTGCCTTGTCCCTGGCCCTCTGGGCCACCAGACAGGCTCTCAGCTCCCCAAGAGACCCATTTGTTGCCCCCATGGCACAGGAGATTGAGCCCCTTGACTGAACCAAGAAGGCAGTGGGACAGATTTTCAGCTTTTGGGTTTGTGTGTTCAAAAGACTATAATGGGGTGAAGATTTGGTACTAAATCCCAAATACCTTGTGGCGTTCCTGAGCCCATTCCCATTCCTGCACCCTTTCCCATTCCATGCCTGCAGCCTTTGTCTTCCCATCCCATCCCTGAAGCATACCCCTTCCATTCCTTCCATCCCATTCTATCCCATCCCATTGCTGCGGCCTTCCCCTTCCCGTTCCATGGTTGGTCAACCAGTCAGGGGAGTGTTTCTGGCGTGGAAACACACGGGGAATCCTACAGTCAGCACGCACATTCCCTGGAAGGCACCTCCTCTCCCAAGTGTGTCCCTGAGCACGGAATATGAGGCCACATTCCCGGTGTTATTCATGGCTGCCAACAGAGAGGCAAAAATCTTCTGGTCCTGGCTCGGAGCTGCTGGAACTTTGCACAAAATCCCCAAACACGTTGTGCCTGTGCTGACACAGCAAACAGTTACTCAAATGGCAAAGGTCACTTTCCCCTTTCTGACAGCTATTTTTGCTACATGTCCTGAAGTCCAAGGATAAAGGAGATGCAGAGCCAGGCAGAGCTCCACCCCTCACACCAGCTCAGGGTGTTAGAAAGATTTGGGAGAGAGGAAGAAACCATCCTGGGAAAGAAGCCAGGAGGACAGTGTCCTTCCTACCTGGTCCCGCTGATGTCCCACAAAATCATCCCAAGGAGCTCTTGGTGGGGTTTGCAAACATTTACAGGATGTGGTTGTGCAAACGAGCATTGCCTGGACTGGCTGCACAGCTGGGTTTCACCAAAGCCCTGAGGCTGTGGTGAGGCTCTTCCCCGGAAAGTCATCAGCACCTCAGCAAGGCTCAGCACTGAATGGAGAGCAGCGAGTGCCAGTGGCTCCCAGCCCTGTGAGGCTGCCGTGTGTCACCAGTGGCTGGGAGCACCTGGGAACCGACAGAGCTGGGGGAACAGCCACGAGGGCTGAGCCTGGTGCTGGTGATGCCACAACTCATAAACTGCCCCAATTTGATGGTGCTGAAGGCAGCCCTGAGCCACAGGAAGGTTCAGCCCTGCTGCGATAGCACATTCCTGATGATATTCATGTTTTCTGCAGAGTCCCAGGAGAGGCTGGTGGCAGGAACCTCCTGGATAGCCTTGCACCGAGAGAAGGAGCATGCACCAGGAATGCTGCGCTTTGCTGTGGGTCCAGGGGAACTCTTGATGAAAGACATGTCCCCACCAAAGAACGCATGGAAAGTCATCCAGGGGGACTTGCCTGGGGCCACTCCCATGGGCCTCATGGGCAATGGCACTGAGAAGGCTGGAACCAGCCCTCTGCACCTTGACCTTTCTCTCCCCAGAGAGTTTCTCCCAAAGGAAGACCCTGCCCAGTCCAGGGCACTGATCTGGGTGGGTTTGGAAATGGCCATTTAGCAGGAGGGAACCACAAAACCACCATTAAAAGTGACACTCCCCAACACAAACACTACTTTTCAGCTGGAATGGAGGGGCCATGATGCTCTATGGTCTCAGGTGATCACTGCCAGCTCATGATCATGGCAATGTTGGCCACTTTGATTGACAGGAAGCTCCCCATTTTGGACTCTTTTTTTGGGATGGGAGGATCTTCTTGGTCTCAGAATTTGCCTTTTCTCTGTGCTTGGCAATAAGGAAACAATTTCCAGGCCCCTTGAATGTGTAGCTGCATTCTTGTCAATCAGGACATTTTTCTCTGGGTATTTGAATTTCCTTGTGTGGGGGATCACCAGATGTCAAACCTGGGCACTTCTGGAGGGCACATGCTCAGGTCCAGGTGAGTGAGGTGGTCCAACAGCAGCATCCAAGCTCAAAGCTCAGGCACAGACTTGGACCCATGTCCAGTTTCTTACAGTGCTGAGCAAAGTCCCTGGAATGGAAACACTTGGCTGCCAGGTAAAAACCCCACAGCCTTTGTTTTTTTGAGAAATTCAAACTAATCAGATGCTGCTCTGTCCTGCCCTGTCCTAGCAGAACCACTGCATGGCACATGCTCCTCTCTGACCTGAGGATGAGGAAAGCTGGGTGTAGGATGTCCCTGCAGAGGTACCTGTGAGTGCTGGTTACTGGGTTCCAGGTGTGGGATGCCCCAGGTGAGGTATCTATGGGTACTGTGTACTGGAGTGGTAGGTTCTGGGTGTAGGATGCCCCAGGAGATGTATCTCAGTGCTGGGTGATGGATTCTAGGTGTGGGATGCCTCGGGGGAAGTACCTGTGAGTACTGGGTGCTGGGCAGCCCCCACTTGGGAAGCCAAGCCCGGCAGCAGGGACAGTGCTGCTGTCCTGGGGAGAGCTCAGATCCATCCCATGGGCAGCAAAACGCTCAGTTTAGGAAACCAAGAATCAGCCAAAGTCCCTGTCAGAGCAGGGAAAGAGCCATGGCTGGAAATGGGGCCAGCTCTTCTCTCCCAGCCCTGCTGGGGGTCTGGAGCTCTTCCCCAGCCATTGCTGCTGTTTTGCCAGTGAGGAGGATGGGAAAGGGGCTGCTGGGGCTCTTGATGCTTTGGGGCATTTTCATCTGTTTCTTTTCAGGTTTTCACAGTTGTTTTTCATTTCCCGGTGCCTGTATGTCCTGTGAGGTGGGGTGTAAAAATCTAGAAAAATCCAGAATCCAAGCATAAAAATGCAGAAAAACCTTGACTAAAGATTAAGATAAATTTCCCATTGGAAAATGCATGCAACAGACAAAGCCTTGTTTTTAGCACTTTTTTTTAGGTCCCCAACCCTGCAGACACTTCCCTTTACCTTTACAGCAGGAAATATCCCGACTTCCCAGACACAGCCCGAGGCTGCTATTCCCGGACACCCCGTTACGTGGCTGAGCACAGCCTGGACCAGCTGGCCGGGGGCGCGGAGAGACCTCACTGCTACCTCGCCTGGCCCCTGCAGGCACGGCCCTGCCTCTCCCTGAGCTTTGCCCAGCAGAGCCAGACAAGGAACCCCAGCATCCCGTTGCCTTAGTCATGAACCAAGCAGGGAGATGGGTGGGAAGAGGTTTGATCCCCAGCTGGGGTTTTCAGGACGGTGCCTCAAAATTTGCGTGCTTCACTCTTTGCTCCTGCATGAGGAATATGTCCCCTGTCATTCTACCATATAAAACCCTGCTGCACTTTCCTGCAAGTCTCTTCCCAAGAGGACAAGCAGCTGCGGCCCCATGGGGACAGGCAGAGACCTAGCAGAGCCCTTGTGGATGTGGCTGCTGCTGGCTGTGGATGAGGAGGCCACACAGCTCTTACCCAGCACAGTGTTGGACAGGAGCGCACATCCCCAGGGGTTCTTGTGGACACCCATCCTGAATGTCCTGGGACAGCTAAAAACCTTCCTGGGCAGCAGAAGTGACCTGGCAGTTTTTCACACAATGCAGCCAAAAAAAGCCGTTTGCGTTGCCTCAGGAGATCCAGCCTGTGAGGGGCCGTGCCAGCAGGACAGAGGGGTCACGGCCGCCAGCAGATGCTGACTGATAAATGCCAAGCAGAGCCAGAGCTGTCTCTGTCCCATCACAGAGGAGGAGACGGGTAGCCAGGAGTGACAACAGGGCTGTGGATGAGCTCTGTGGGCTTTGCTTGTACTAGCCACAGCAGCTCTCTCCTTCCAGTGGCTCTGGGCATCTCCTTTCAGAAACTACGAATGAAGTGAAAGGATGTTCAGAAAACACTGGGGAAATCCCCTGTCATCCTCATGCCCACTAAATCCATTGTCTGTCGCTAGCCAAAGGCTACTGATGAAATAGAAGCCACCATTGTCTCACAAGGAGCAGAGACCAGTCCTGGTCCCTGTGGTCTGGCCCTTCCCACAGGGGCCTAGGAGCAGACTGAGTGTGCCAAGGGGCAGCCTCATCCCCAGGAACCTGGAGCTCCCTGAGCCCTTAGCTGCAAGCTCAGCCAGCCAGAGTCCCTAATGTGAAACGCATGTTGGTTAAACCGAGAGATGACTGTAAAAAATAAGGGTCGGATTTCTCTGGCTGCAAAGCCTCCCACGTTACCCCAAGCCCTCTGGTTTCCTGCCTTCTGGCATGTGTGACCTTCTGCACAGTAACCCTGGTGCTCCCCACAGAGCCTGGGATGGCAGGAAGAATAAAGGGGAGTGAAGACTTGCATAACATTCACCCAGGCTCGCCAGGAAAATAAGGAGGCTGCTTGGACTGAGAGCATAGCTGGCCTTTTATGTCGGCTTTTCAAACGTGAAAATGGGCCTCCCTGCTCTGGGCTAATGGGCCCAGGACCTTCCCCAGGTGAGAGGGACCCAAGGGGGGCTGCAACCCTCACCCATCCTCTGGAGCCCTCAGAGGATATGGCAGCCTGGGTAATAGCATCTTGCCTCACTTGGGCTGCCGGTGGTTTACCCGGGGCTGCCCTGTGCTGGCACGGAAAGCCAGAGGAGAGAGGGTGGGAATGGAGCCCAGTGACATGGCTGAGCTCCCGATGGAGCTGCTTTTCACTGGGGTGGATGGCTATGGCCAATTTTCTGTCTTTCTGACTGACCTTGCTTGGAAATTCATCTCTGCTCAAGAAGTAGCTGAAAGCAGAAGTTTTGGGCGTCCTCTGACAGGGGTGAGGGGGTGTCCCCAGCCCTGGGAAAGGATGAGGCTGTGCTCTGGCAGCCTATGCCACCCTGCTGTCCTCTCAGGGCACTGAGGGTTGGGGTACAATCAACCTGGGCAGGTGGCAGGAGCTGCATGGCCCCTCTCCAGAGTGGGGAGTGACAAAGCCTGAGCCAGCAAACTTGCTTGGGAAGAGAGGGAATAGGTGACCTCAGGGGTGGGGGTTTAGCAAGCTGTTTGGCTGCAGGGCCAGACCAGGGTGTGTGATGGATGAATCCTTGCAGGACCGGGTGTGAGCAGAGACTGGATGGGGGTACCCACTCTGTCCAGGAATGCTGCCAGTGCCTGTCTGGGTGAGACGTGCTGCTGTGCCCAGATGGGGACCAGTAGGAAATCCGTGTTGGATGTTTCCTGACCTCTGCTGAATCAGAATAATTGCTCCTCTGGAAGACCTAAATTTATCCTTGAAGCCGTGACGATGTATTTCACACATCCTATTCCCTCTCACTGGAGTCTCCCTTATGTTTGCAGTTTCTAACAACAAAGCAACGCTGTGAGCAACCTTCCTATAAATCATCCAACCATCCCTCCAGGGGATGTGAGCCCGGGGCCGAGCAGCTGCAGGAATTCGTGCGGGTTCAGACCAGGCTGAACTTTCACACAGTGACCTGCCAGGTCAGCCTGGGAAGGAGTGGGATGGATAAAGGCAGGGAACAAAGACACTCACCAGAGTCCACCCGCTCACAGCCTGATGTGCACGGGACAGGAACGGGGACAGGGATGAGGACAGGGATGTGCTGCCATGCATGTGGGGGCTGTTTGAAGGGGCTACTTGTGATGTGTGATGTGTGCTGGTGATGTTGCCTTTCCTGGGTGTCTGAGCTGGTGGGATTGCATGGAAGAAGGGATAGGGATGGATATAGTGACAGGAATAAGGACAGGGATTGAAGGATAGGGTTGGGAGCATCCCTTGGTTCCTGAGAGAGCCTCCACAGAAAATAACTTCCTCTGGAGTCTGCTCTTCCCTGCCCAAGGGCTCATCTCAGATACCCACAGAGAGCCCCGAGAGCCATTGCTGTGCCCTGCTGCTCCCTGTGCTGCTCTGGGTCCCAAGGCCACTGGGCTGGGACAGTGTCCTCATGGGGTCCCTCCTGGGCACCTGCACAGGGGAAAGGGTCCTTCATCCCCTGGGCCCAAGCCAAGATAGGCCGTTGGGACCCCACAGAGATTTTGGCCATAGCCCTTTTCCACACAGAACAGAGCAGGGCATGGAGATATGCCCCAGGAGCTCACACCCTGCTGGTTTTAAGCTCCGTTTAAACTCGAGAGCACCTGGCACTGTGGAGAGCACTTTCCCATCAGCCTGTGGTCATTTCCAGCCTGAGGCAGCTCATGGCCTCTGAGGGCTTTGCATTTGTGTACCTTAAAAATTTGTATTTCTCAGGGCAGATTTGAGAAGTTGCAATGGGAAAACGCAGCCAAAGGAAAATGCATAAATCATGTGGCTTCTCAACAGGCCTTGGCTTCTCACATTCCCTCTCTCCTGCCACTGCAGAAAATAACCAGTGGGAACACGTCTGCTGCAGCACCCGGAGTAACCCCATCATTTCCCAGGACAAGCTCCAGTGTTGGGTAACGGTGGGCAGGGAGCAGAGCTCACACAGGATTCATGTCGCCTGACATCATTAACCCACAGCAATAGCCAGCACACGAAATTGTGCTTCCCTGTTTGTCCCAGTGACTCGGGGGTTGGTGTTTTCCAGTCCAGAGGGCCCTTGGGGTGCCAGCTGCTCCAGCCTTGGGCTCCATGGGCATGACTCCTGCCAGCTCACTCCCTCCTGGGATGCCAAAACCCAGCAGTACAAGCTGAAAAGCAGAATTGTCATTTTTTAGATTCCATCTGGGAATTTTTGGCAGAGCTTTGGCTGCCCCTACAGCACTCAGGGGTGGCGGGTATGGTGGCAGATCTGCCCTTGGCAGGAGGGCCATCACCTGGGAGCAAGGGGGCACAGGCCAGGCAGGGGCACCCCAAAGAGCCTTGCAGGGGCCCCAGGCCCAGCAGAGAAGGTTGTTGGGGGGGGACAATGGAACCCCCTCTCCAGCACTACCACCCCTCTATGTCCCCAGCTCCTCTCTAGTAATAGTGTCAGGGACAGCACAGAGGGACTGCCCAAAACCACAAAGATTTGGAAAAAAAAGTTAACATTTTTATTGTTTCTTTTTCTCCTGCAGTGTTTCCTACCTGGGTTTTTTTTTTTTCCTCTTTCCTCACTTGAAAAATTCCTTCTGATCATGAAATAAATGTGAAAACAGTGGCTGGCGGAGGGGGCTTGGGACTTTCTGGAGTGTGTGCCTGCTGGAATTTCCAAAATTCCTTTTTAACCTCCTGATACTCCACCCTGAGCTGTTGCTGCTGGGTGCATTCTCTGAGGCCTCTCACTCACCCTTCGGACATCAGCAGCCTGGGAAATGCTTGGAGATGGCATGGGGACTCCCCGAAAGAGAAATCCTCCTCCCAGGCATTTTCAGACAAGATAAAAAGCCTTTTCCTTCGGGCCATGCCTGAGCTGCCGGGCTCCGAGCAGCAGCGATGGGACGGAGGCAGAACTGCTGTGGGCTTGAGTGGAGGAGCTCGGCCCCGGAACCCACTGCAGCCCTGGTCTGAGGGGGACTCACGTCGGCCAGACCCAGTGAGTGGTGGGAAGCGAGGATTTGGCTCCAAAATCCGGAGTGGGAGGAGAGGCAGCTCCCTGCTCGAGGCTGCGCCGTGCAGAGCAGGGACAGAGCTCTGGGGCAGCAGGAGGAAGCGCCCCGTGGGGAGGGAGCAGAAGGACTCCATCTGCTCCAATCCGAACAGAGTCGACAGCAGCTCCACCACGCTGTGTGAATTCCTTCATGGAGAGAAAACACAGAGACTCGAAAATCCCTTTAATCCTGCGGAAAAAGGCAGAACAAGAAGGAAGAGCCAGAAATCAGGGTCCAAGACACTGGCAAATGAAATAAGATACATATTTTTCACAGGGGGGTGATAGAAACCTGTGGGGGCAGGGTAGTGAGAGATGGATATATTCACCCTTGTTGCTCTTGGAGACCAGGAATGTTTAGAGGAATGAACATTTTGCTTCCCTCAGGTGTACAGAGGAGCTGACCCCAAGAATGCCCCCTCCCGAGGGCTGGCAGCACCAACCTGTGCCAGGCCAGGGCCCCCCAGCAGAGCCCTGTGCCCACAGTGGGCACCTGCCCTGGGGCCCCAGCACCCATTTGGGCAAGGCCTGGGAGCCCTGTGCTGCAGGGTCCTCCCGCCCCGGGGCCCGCGGGTCCCAGAGGGGCACGGCCTCGGATGTGACACAGGGGTGGGGGACCAAGCGTCAGGGCTTGGTGCAGATCAGGGTCCCCAGTGCAGGATGAGGGGCAGGACAGTCAGCAGGGATGGGATAGAGATGGGGATAGGCACAGGGATGGGAATGGGTATGGGCGTGGGGATGGGAACAAGGATGGGGATGAGGATAGGCATACGGTAGGGATTGGAATAGGGATGGGGACAGGGATAGGAAAGCGGATGGGGATGGGGACAGGAACGAGAATGGGGATAGGATGAGGAAGGGAATGGGGGCACGGATGGAGATGAGGACAAGGACAGGAATGGAGATGGGGACGGAGATGGGAATAGGGATGAGGACTGGCACAGGCAGGGCTCAGTGACAGGGACCAAGGCTGCCCCGGACGGGGGTGGGCAGGACTCGGAGGTGGACAGGACTCGGAGGTGGCGGTGGATGCAGGCCGTGAGCCGCGGCCGACGGGGAGGGCGAACAAAGCGGCGGGGCCGGGTGGGCGGGGAGGGGCCGGTGC
>VZRO01004065.1:70469-89854 GCA_013397915.1 Daphoenositta chrysoptera | reverse complement strand
GCAGCGGCTGGAGGAGGTGGCGGCTGACAAGGACGCGATCCAGGGCCGGTTGGAGCGGCTGGAGGGCCGGGTCCGCCTGGCGCTGCAGGCGCGGCCGGCTGGGAACCAGAGCGCTCGGGACCTGGGGACGCTGCAGGTGAGCGCGGGGGGCACCGGCATCCACCGGGGGAGCGGGGGGGGGGGACCAGACCGGCACCGGCCGGGTGGAGCGGGGCAGAGAGCACCCGACACGCCCCTGCCGCTGGCACCGAGGCGGGGAGCGTTGGTGGGGGGACACAGCCCAGACCCGACCCGCTAGGGGACACCAAGAGCGATGGGGACCCGGCTGCCCCGGGACATCGGGAACAGCGGGTGGGGATCAGCTTCGGGAGAGCGGAGCGGTCCTGGGGCCACCGGGTGCACCCTCCCGGGAGTCTCGCATGGCCAGAGCTTCCCGGAGCTGTGGGGCTCACCTGGCTCTTCCTCCGCAGTCCCTGATGGATGCTCAGAACCTGCGGATCGAGGAGCTTCTGCAGAAAATCAAGCAGCAGCAGTACAAGCTGGACAAGCAGAACCTGCAAATTAAAAGCCTGCAGAGCAAGGTGAGCCCCTGTCCTGTGCTGCAGCCCCCAGCCTGGCCCTACATGCTGTGCGCACCTTGGTGTGAAGAACCCTGCTGTCCCAGCTCTGGTGGCTGTGCTGCTGCTCCCTGGCTTTGGGGACCCCAAAGGGGCCCCGGCTCTGGTCCTCGAGCTGCAGTGATGTGAGGGTAGCAACCTGCAAGCTTCCAGAGAGTTTGTATGGAGCAATACAAGAAACTGGTGTGTGGGAATAGCATCCCTGGGCTCTGCCTTTACATTCATCTGCAGAATAAACTAGCTAGCACGGGTGTGATAAACCACAATAATTTCTGGCTTTGCCAGGACTGCGTCTCTCCTATTCCTCGAGGTTTCTGGGCAAGTTCAGCCCCAGCTCTGGCCACGGGAAGTGGCTGGCCAGCTCCCCTGAGTAACGGGATGGAAAACAAGCTGAGATAAAACTGTACTGACTTGTGCATTTTTTTTTTAGGTCAATCTACTAATTCCCCTACACCACAACAAAACACAGTCTCCAAAGTGGAAGATAAGCCTGAAAAAGAGCCTCAACCTCACCAGCCAGAGTCAGAATGGCAGTGGGGAGCCTGTGCAGACACAGAGTGAGTATTTGCTGGTGCTGCCCTGCTCATCCATGTCAGAGCAAATCTGCAGCGGTTGTAACCTTTTGGAAACAAAAGACTCATTTGTCCTGAGCCAGGATGTGAGATTTGCTTGAAAAACTGGAGCTTGGGAGTATGGCCAGAGTGAGGGGTTCTGGAGCATAGGCAGAATCCTTGCCTCCTGGGCCAGTGTTAGTCCAGCAGGAATTTAAGGATTAAAGAGGCTTTTTTCCTGCCTGGTGTTAGGAATGCAGTGGGAAGCAGACAAAGCCTGAGAGCAGGTATTTGTCAAAAAGGATTGGCAGGTGGGGGGTGAGGAGAGGAGGGTCTCAGTTCTTTTGACTTAACTCTTGTTCACCTGCTCACACTTCACCAGGCAGGATCTGCTTTGCTGTCTGTGAGAGGAGGGGAGGGTTAGGGAGCCCTGGCCTGAGAGAAGAGCAGTGTGCTTGTGTATCCCTCTCCCTTGGTTCGTATTTAGAGCTCATGCATGAAACACAAGCGTCTCAGCTCGCACTATCCTTAGCAGAAGGTGCTGAGTTGCAGTGGATCCTCACAGCCCTGGGAAATGTGCACTGGAGCAGGCGAGTGGATGCTGCATCTGCAACTCCCGGCTCTGCCTGGAGGATCTTCTCTGGCATCAGGGCTGGAGGGGCTCCTGCAGAGCAAAGGGCAGCAGAGCCGGTGTCCCCAGCTGTGCTGTGTCCTGCAGCCTCCCTCCAGACAGGAACTGGTGTCCCTGCAGGGTTTGCAGGCCAGGAGCAGCTGCTGTCATGTTGTGTCAGCTAGATCACAGTGCTGGCTCTGCCTGTGCAGCTGTCTGGGGATCTTCAGCAGGAGCCAAACAGAAACCAGGCAGGATAAGGAGGCATGGGGAATTCCTGCTCAGGGCCTGATGCAGGGATGGTTATGGGAAAACACATGGTAATTTGTCTGCGGAGCTGGGATTTGTCACTGGTGTGTCTGAAAGCTGGGTGGGCAGAACAAAGGGCTTGTCCACATGGGCAAGAAGAGAGGTGGGATATGGGGCTTTGAACTCCTCCTGGTGCTCAGCTCAGTGGGGCTGTGCAGGGTCAACCTTACTCAGAGCAGCACTTCTGAGCCAGAAAGCTCTCTCAGAACTTCTCTCCCCTGGTTTTTTTTTTCCAAGCTCTGCTTTGTGACTTGCCTGCAGTAGTGTGTGTCAGAATTGTTTGGATGGGAAGGGACCTTTAGAAGTTACCTAGTCTAACCCCTGATTCCACTTCTGGGTTATGCTGAACGTGGGGTGCAGGGAGATGGGTTGGGACCTTTCCTACTTGCTGGTGCAGATGTAGGCTGTGCTGGCTGATGCTGGCTACAGAAATGTTTGTGATGCACAGTGGGAGCTACAGCCCTCATTGATGCTGTGTGAGCTCAGCACCTTCCAGTGCTGCACTGTCCCTGATGCAGAGACCCTGGGCATGCTGATTCTGTCCTGCCCGGCTGTGAGCTTCCCCTTTCCTTGCCTAATCCCTGATGCTGGTATCACTGTCAGAAAACAAATTGGCTTCCTTTCATTGGCGAGTCGAGTGAGTTTTCTGGCAAATCTTGAAGCACACAGGCTGGCCCTGTGCCCTCTGCCTGGGGAGGCTTGTGGCTGCTTTCAGAGCAGGGGAGTGCTGGGGAGGCTTGTGCTGGCGGCTCCTGGGCTATTGTCAGGCAGAGCCCGGTGCCGGCGTGGCTCTGGGGAGCGGCGATGAACTCCACCAGCAGCCCTTGCAGAAAGACCCTTTTATTTGCATCCAGCGAACACAAGTTTTTTCAGGGCAGGGCTGGCGTAGGGCCAAGCATGTGAAAGTTGAAGGCTCAAAGCTGCCTGGAGAGTGAGAGGTTTAATAGCTTGCAGAAAGAGGATCACGTCTTTGGGCAGAGCCTGTGCTTGCTGGCAGCCGGCCGAGTAGGGGAAAGGTAGAGCCTTGCTCACGTTCTCCCCGTGACGCTGAGACTCCAAAATAATGGGGTTGGGGTGGGAGAGGGGGAGGCAATGCAGGCAGCTCTGGGCATGCCCTGACATCCCTGAGGATGGGTGTTTAATATCAGGTTAGTGACCTCCCCTGTGTCATGGCTGGAAATCCTGTTGGGTGAACACAGAGCCTAAGGCAGATCCAGTCTTGTTGTCTTGCTTGGCTAAATAAAGGGGGAGGGAAAAGAAAACACAGGCGCAGTCAGGAGGGCTTGTTCTGCTGGTGCCGTTCGGATGTGCAACATGAACTGGAACTAACAAGCATGTTCCTCAAACAAAAAGATTGAGCAGAGGCTGTTCAAGCAGCTGCATCTCGTTCAGCTGCTGGAGTGTCCCTGTGGCACAGGGGGAACAGGGATCGATCTGCAGAGAGTGCAGCCAGGGCCCAGAAATGAGAAACAGGCAGGGATGGAGTTGATGTGTGCACACTGGGACCGCTAAACATCTGCCTGGCACCATCCCACCGATGCTGGGAGTTGCAGTGGGAGAGGAGGTGAGGAGCTTGGCAAGCCCAGCACCTTCCTGCTGTGGCAGTATGAGCAGGGGCCTCTGGCTGGGGGGTTCCCTCCTCTGAGCCTGCTTTGCTTCCCTGCCTGCATTTACCCAGAAAGTGTGAATATTCAGGATGCACTCAGCCCCTGCATTGCCAGGGACTCTGTGTGGTTTTGATCCTTGATGAACAATGCCCTCAGTCCCTGTGTCATGGGTTCAGGGTAGGGCTGGGGCACAGCTTGTCCTGGGGTGCACTGATGGTGGTCCTGCACTGGCATTGCCCTGGGGGTGTGAGGGACGTGCCACCAGCTGTGCTGGCTGCGGGAGAGGGGCTGCCTCTGCAGAGGAAGGGAAATTTTGTGAGGGGAGGGGGAGGCGAAGGGAGGGATATGTTGGAAATGGGTGAAAGGTGATGGCAGGTGTTACATTTCTGTCCCCTGGGCTTACCCCAATGCAGTGTCAGGGCTCCCCAGCACCCAGTGAGGATGGGATGGGCTGATGGTGTGCAGGGCTGCTTTTGCTCTTGGCAGCTCAAAGGCCCTTTTTTCCCCCTCCATCTGCCCCCAGGAAGGCCCTGGCTTTTGGAGGAAGCCCTTCTCCCTGCTGCTGCTCTGGATCGTGGTGTCAGCCCTGACCCTGGGGCAGCTACTGTGAGGGGACCCACACAGCCAGCACCCCAGCACAGCCCAGGGCTTGTCTTGAGGTTCCTTTACTTGTCTGTCTCAGGGTCATGCTGGCAGCAGCTGTGAGCTAGGGTAGCAAGAGCTACAACCCATCCACCCTGGCCTGGGGAGAACAGGCCCCCTTTGTCTGGGGGTGACTGGGGCACCTGTCCCTGCTGACAAAGAGCCCCTTGACTGCACGGCAGCCTGGGGCTGAAGTCTCTGCACATCCTCCTGTGGCCTTTTGACTTGGATGTTGTAACAGGTTCCCTGTGCCTCATCTCTCTCAAGTGCTGTGGGTGGTGGTTCCTGGATGGACTTTTATCAGTGCTGTTGAAACGGTGCTTCGCTGGCAGCTCTGGGCAAAGTCCCTGCAGGGCAGAAGGAGCAGTGGGAGCCCCTGGGTATGGGGGGGAACAAGCTGGGAGTGGCTTCACCCTGGGCAATCCACTCCTCCAGGGAGCTGGGGCTCCCAAAGTCCACCCCCACTTCCTTGCCTCGGTCACTGTATCTTGGAAAAAGGGTCACCCCAGCCTGGCGCTGTGCCCGCTGGTGGCAGGTTGCCCAGCAGGACGTCTGGCTGGGGCCACCACAGTTGCTGGGAGAAAGAGGTCATGTGCTGGATGCTCAGGCACTTTCCTGATGTTAGGACTTTCTTTCTGTCCCTGAGGCCCCCTGACCCTTCTTCAGCCTCATGTGGGATGGGGATGCTTGGCCCTGGTGTTGCCCCACCCCAAATAGGTCGCTCCTGCCTGCGGGTGTAGCTCCTCCGTCCCTCCTCGATGGGGAGCCCTGCTCTCCAGCCGAGGTCACTCCAGCCTGGCCCAAAGCCTGGCTTCTGCCTGGGATGAAAGCCCAAGGTGCTCTGTTTGAATAAAAGGGAAGATGCGGGGTTGCAGTGTTTGAAGGTGCTGAAGTCGGGGGCCGTTGTCACCGCACACGTCCGGAGCCGCAGCCACTGCTGTGCACAGCTGGCCGGGCTTGTGGCCAGGGCTGCAAGTGCCAGGCTCATGGTAGGAGCAACCTGCTGAGGAAGTGGGGGGGTTTGTGGCCATCTCCTCAGTTGCTGTTTCCTTCCCTTGCAGAGCTCCCAGAGGGTTGCCACCAGCTCTTCCTGGCTGGGCAGCAAAGCAGTGGCGTTTTCCAGGTGCAGCCCGCAGGATCTCAGCCCTTCAAAGTCTACTGCGACATGACTGCAGGTAAGGCCGGGCAGGGTCCCGCAGGGCTCGGCAGCGTGCTCTTGTCAGTGGTAACCCCAAGTGACTGTGTTTTCCCTTCCCACAGAGGGTGGCTGGACAGTGATCCAGCGGCGCATGGATGGCTCTGTGGACTTTGACCAGCTGTGGGATGCCTATAAAAATGGCTTTGGAGACCTTCGTGGTAGGTGGATGATGGTGTCTATGTTCTCACTGCAGGATAAGGGAAGCTTAGCAAAAGTTATTCCCCTTGCTGGCCCCTGCAGCTCTCTGTGCTGGAGCACAGGTGAGGGCTGAAGAGGGGGGGGACACTGCTTGCAGAGCAGGGGTCCTTGATCTTCCTGATGTGTCCTGCAGGTGCCAGACAGTGATTCAAACACTGCAGTGTCCTAGGTTGTCCCTGTTTGTCTTTGGAGCTTGCTCACACCTCTGCTTTTCATGGCATGTTTGTGTCCCTGCAGCCAATGTCATGAGTCTTATTTCAGGTGACTTCTGGCTGGGCCTGGAGAAGATACATCACCTTGTCCAAGAGGGAAAATACAGTCTCCTGATTGAGCTGGAAGACTGGGAGGGGAATTCCCAGGCGGTTCAGTTTGTTTTCAGTCTTGGTGGTGAGAGCACAGCCTACACACTCAACCTGCTGGGACCTCTGTCTGGAGAGCTGGAAAACGCCATTGGGGAATTCAGGCAGCTGCCCTTCTCCACTCGGGATCGTGACCATGACCTTAAAGCTGACACAAACTGTGCCAAACACCTCTCAGGTCAGTCTGAGGTCTTCTATCCCAGTATATGCACTTCCCTTTCAGCCCTCCACTGTCTGGTGGTGGTCCAGTGAGACACAGACCCTGTGGCACTAGACCCCTTTGCTGTTGAGCCTGTCTTGTCCCCTACTTCCCTGGGACAGCTGCTTCTTTGGGAGGAGCTGGCAGGGAACCAGGAGGGAAGCTGAAGCTGCAGGCAGGGTTCATGGTTCAGGTCTTGGCCCAAGCATCTGTCCTCCTAACAGTTTTGCTGTCTGCCACTTTGCTTGGAACCTTTTCAAGCAGAGCAGAGGCCTCCCCCCCCGGCCACTGAAGGGTTGGAGGGGTTTTTTCACACAAGGAGGAGCAGCCTGGGTTTGCTGATGCAGCCTGAAGTCATATAGGATCTGTGAAAGGTTCCCCAGTGCATGGGACTCCTTGACTGTGCATTAGGTGGTCTTGTAAGATCCCGAAGCCCTGGAAAGGTGGGGGAAATGGGGGCATCAGCTGCCTTGAACCTGGGTTTTTCTGTCTGGAATTTCTGTGAGTTGAAATTCTCTTCATTGCCCTTGTAGGTGGCTGGTGGTTCAGCACCTGTGGCCATGCCAACCTCAATGGGAAGTACTTCCGCTCCATCCCCCGGCAGAGGCACGAGCGCAAGCAGGGCATCTTCTGGAAGACGTGGAAGGGCCGGTACTACCCCCTGAAGTCAACCGTCATGAAAATCCAACCTGCAGCACTGGAAGCAGAGCCCTAAAGTTGCTACTTGAGACTTTCTCTGTGGAGCATGGACCTGAGCTCCATCACTTGGTGTTTACAGAAAACAATCCCCCCTTCCTTGGTTAGAAGCCCTTTAGAGGCACGACACTGCTCCTCGCTAAAAGTAAAACAGCTCCATGTTGCCAAAACCCCTGGATGGGAGCTCCTAAACCTGAAGAGGAGCCACCAGGAGGGAGATCCACCTCCAGAACATGCACGAGGGTCTTCTGACTCTGTCTGCTATGTGCTGCTGTGGGAAGTTCAAATTGTCTGGTGCTTTCTATCCTGTCTTAACATTTCTGTACTGTGTTGATGAGCTGGGCCTGGGGCAGGTGGGGCATGTGAAGTGTCTCACTGCTCTGGACCACAGCATTGGGTATGGAGTCTTGCTGTGTCTTGTCTTTAACTGTTGTTCCCAAATGATGTCCCACATACCCTCCTGTGAGAGCCCCTGGAGTCTCCTTCCCTTGCTGGGTCTGGGGGCAGTGAGCCTCAGGCAGCTCCCTCTATGCAGCCCCTGTCCCCCTGAGGTACAGGGCTTGGTGGGAGGGCTGAGGGTGACCTCTGCAGAAGGGGACCTCAGGCTCACTTGCCTTCCCTTTGAAGACCTGTATTTCTGGCTGTGCTGGAATTTGCTGGGAGCTGGGAAAATTGCTTCCAGCTCTAAGGCTGAGGGGTGAGATCCTGCAGCTGGTTGCCCAAGGGGCCAGGTCCTGGGCAGCTGTGTCTGGAGCTCTGCCTGGAGCCTGCCAGTGCTGCTGGGGGTGGGTAGGATGAGCAGTGGGACAGCACAGATACAGAGCAGTGACTGTCCCTGTGTGGGACCAGCCCTGCTGTCACTGTCAGCCCCCCAGAAGTAGGGGCTACTTCTTCCACCAGACACCTCATGCTTTGCAGAGTGACTGGACCTGTCCTACATGTGTGTCCCAGCACTACAAGGCCAGGGGACAGCAGGGTTTCTCTGCAAGAGCCACACCTCATCAGGTGTGTACCATGATGTGTGGCATCACCTCTGCCTTTGGGACGAGTGTCTGGGTAGAGGTGGCCAAAACAGTTCCCTGAAAACTTAGAGGCCAAGATGCAGTCTTGGGGCTTCCCAAGCATCCTGCCCTATTGAAGTCATATTGACTACTGTGCTAGAGCTCCTAGCTGCTAAATACTGTACATAGTTGTTTGTAGGATGTTGGACCTTGTTGTTGAATTCCCTGTTTCAATTTGTTTTCATATTTAAATGCAGTGTTAATAACAATGTGGTGTAATTTATAAATGTTGATGCTGGAAAGGAAAGCAAGTGTAGTTTGTGTATTTTAAACTTTTTTTGTACTAAAATATCTTTTCTGAAGATGTCTTTTAATAAAAACAAGCTTTTAAGTGTCCTGCCTGGATTATTTTCTTGATGCTTTACCTGTGGCAGGTGTGTGGGAGCATTGTGAAGACTGCATCTGAAAACTTCCCCTTGGAAGTGTGACCTGAGCACTCTGCTCCCTTCTGGCCTCCATTTTCAGCTGTAGCCTTATGGAGCTCTGAGATAAATTGCTGCTATAGGGCCCAGCAGCAGATTTTAGTCTGCTTGAAGTTTATGGGCTCCTAAATTTCTTCCTGGAAATTAGGCTGAGGGGCAGCAACTTTACAAGTGCTGATGTGTTGGGTTTTCTTATTCCCTGATGGCAAACCTTTGCATGAGGGGGATATTCCGTGGAGGTGGTGGGATGAGCAGAGGCTGAGGTCTGGGTGATCCAGGCCCATCGAAGTCAGAGCTGATCAAGACAAGCTCCACTAAACAGCAGTCTTTTGCCTGCTCATACCACATGTGTGTAGTCACCTCCAAAAGCATTTATTGTAACTTCTGGGGCCTGATCATAGATGTAGGAATGAAAGGAGCCCAGGGATGGAGCAGGGGCCTGTAAGGTGATAGGGGTGAATTCCAGCAGTGTTCCCAATCCCATATATATTTTTTTCTTCAGCTCCAATATACTGGAGCTGGAGAAAAGCATACGTGCTGCTCTGGCTGGTCAAGGAAGGAAGAGAAAAACTGCTCGTTGCAGGAAGAAGAGATGAGGCTGCTCTAGTCCCCTGAGCAGCTCTATAAATACCTGATGTACCTAAATGTGGCCCCAGCTCCTGCATCTGTCCTGCTTCCCTGGGGGAAATCCCAGGGTTAATGATAGCCCCAAGCACAACTGTGCAAACAGCCCATTATACCCAGCTCTGTGCTCACTCCTGCATTCAGAAATGCATTTTTAATATTCCCTTTGCTTAATTCAAAACCTGAGTGCAGCAGCAGATACTGGAGTGCCTATTTTAGTCTGGATGCTGAAGTAATGAGACTGACGTGGGATTTATGCATCAGATAGAAGCTGGTGAAGGAGCTCTTCTGCATTTACTCACTGCCAGGTTTTTTTTTTTTGGCAGACCTGGGGTTTGCTCCCCTGGGGTGCGTTTAATCTACAGGAGGTGCCTGGTGGACAGTGCCAGCCGGTACCAGACACCATCCAGGGCTTGGTAAATGCCAAATGGGCAAATGCTAAATGCCCTAAATCTTGCCTCTCCTAGGGATCACAGCTTCTGCTTTCTTGTGTCTCAGTCTTGCCTGTTCTGCTGCACAAGTCTCCACATTCCGTCAGTGTCAGTGCCACCCATGCCCCAGGGCCGTTGGTGCTGCACTGGAGTATGTGGCATCCCGGGGCCCTTTTAGGTCCCTCTGCAGAAGAAGCCAGTTCTGAGTCTCTGTTTTCATCTGAAATCCTCCACCTCTTTCATTTTCAGCAACCACTTCAACTGCAGTTTATGGGAGCTGCCACGGGGCTCCCTCCAGCGACAGCGACAGCCTCAGCACGGCCGGAGCACGGGCGTCCTCCAGGTACCGACTGCTGCTGCTCCCAAAACCAGCCGTGGCTCCTGCAGGGGACGGGACCTGCTGTGCCAGCAGCTCCTGGTGGGATGAGCCACCCGGGACTTCAAGATCCCCCAGCAAAACCCCAGTGAGGGCTGATGTAAGGGCTGCTTCTGAAGGTGGGGATTGGGTAAAACCAAAGGCTGCAGCGTCTGGACAGGTGGGATGGGGTTTTTGGGGCCAGCAGCACTGTGGGATAGGCTGGGGCTGTGCTTGGGGTGGCACGGAGCTGGAGTGCTCCTCAGTGCCAAGTGTGGAGCCGTCAGTAGAAGCAGATTGATCCAGGATTCTCACAGAACATCTTTAAATCAAGACGAAGTTGTGCATCAGGCACCAACATCCTGACCCAGCTGTGCTTGTGGCCCCTAAAAGTGAGGATAGGCCCAGCCTGCTGCACAGAGCTCCCTCTGAACAGTAGCAACAACCGTCGGGAGACATGACGGCAGAGCCTCAAGCTCTTTTTTGTTCAACAGTGGAATCCAAATCGCTCTTTGGCAAAAAGGGAAGGTATTTGTGTGTGCACAGAGCTGCACCAGCTTGGATGGACAGGCTGAACCCCTGCATCTGTGGCACCAAGGTGCTGGAGTGAGTAAGCCAAAGGCATCCTCTGAGCCCCCCACCACCACTGTAGCACCATAGCAGAAGTACGAAACCAAAAAAGGCAAACTGGCAAAGCCCCACTGAGAATAGAAACCTGCCACACAGCCAAGGAACAGCAGACTGAAGGCAAGAGAAAAGTTCTCCACCCACCAACACTCTCCAGGCAACCCAAGCCCGGCACTCGGCCTCACCAGCACCAGTAAGGGTCACACTTTCAAAGTCATCCCTGGTTCCCAATGCCTCAGGGTGCCTGGCAGACACAGGGATGCCAGGACTCCCCCAGTCCTCCCAGTAGCTTCTGCTCTTCTGCTGAAGCTCAGCAGCACCGAGCATGAGTTGAGTTTCTTGTGGATGTGCCTGGCACAGCTTTGCACCTGCACCTTTACCAGGGACATCTCCCAAGCAGAGTGTTCTGGGGTGGCTCCTTGAAGGTGCTCATGGACTCCCAAGGGTTCAGATGCCACTAAGAGGGTGGGAAGGGGAAATCCTGGCTCAAAGCATCCCAGGCAGGCGGCTGTGTCTCTGGGACACTGCAAGGGTTGAGGCTCTCAGGACAAGCTTCAGCACCTTAGGTGACCATTTTGAGCAAGTTTTTATCATGTTAGAAAAAGAAGCAGGTGGCATGGATCTGACAGCTCTTCAGGGTGTGGGCCGCAGCAGAGTTTAACAAAATACTTGGGGCTAGCAGGACCCCCGCTGGCTGTTGAGGAGCACAGGCAGTGCAGGTGGCTCAGTGTGCGGCTGCAGTGAGAGCTGCAGGGTGTGCTCGGGGTGTGTGGAGAGTCACGCCGGGCCTGTGGGGCCTCTGGAGCGCTGCTGTGAAGGGGCTTCGGTCCCAACAGTGACAGTCTGGGGCAGTGCCAGTGGGCCCAGAGTGGCATCAGACCGGTCGGACAGGAAAGTTTCCTTAATAGTTTGTCAATCCAGGTGGGACCCACAGGCCACCACCTTTGGAGTTTTCCTTCTCCAAGCACCCAAATGCTGCTAACAGGTGAGTTCACCTGCACCTTTGGAGCAGGGAGGAGCCTGAGCGTGGCTGTTCAAATTCCCTGAGCACATTCAATATAAATGCTAAAGGTGGACCGGGGCCCCTCTATTGGAGCATCATTTTGTTCAGATTTGGTGACACTGCTGCGGGGGCTGGAGCCCCTCGGGAGGCACAGGCAGAAGGGGGTAAAGAACATTTTTGTTAGCATGTAAAAAGGTGGTTCAAGTCCNCCGCCCGAGGGCACAGCCCGGCCCGGCCGGGGCCCTGCGGCTGCGCGGGGGCTGGGCTGGGCTGGGCTCGGACGAAAAAGGCTGACGAAGAGTGGCTGAAGCATTTTAAAAGATACTGCGTGAACCTATTAAAAATCGTGTGCTAGAGACAGTCTTTAACGTTTGGTGATTCCTTCAAGACATTTTAATCTAAGAGTTGATTCAAATTTTTTTTTTTGTGGGCTTCTGGAAAGCTTTCGTTCCAGCTCCCAGGAGGGCCGTGTCTCTGGGGCACAAACGCCCGCGGAGGGAGGTGGTCCCTCGGGGTCACTGTGCACGTGGAGCCTCCTCAGAAAGGGACATTCGGGGAGATCTGCATACAGAGGCACCTCAGCTTCCAAGTGTGTGCTGCTTGTGTCCGTTTTCCNGCACGGAGAAGCAGCCGCCCCTGGCCGAGGCGGTGCAGGACAATGCTGCGCTGTGCCCGGAGCGTTCCCGTTCCCCGCGGTCCGGGCGCGCCGGGCAGCGGGAGCGGCGCGTGGGGCCGGGGCCGGGTCCCCGCCCGAGGGCACAGCCCGGCCCGGCCGGGGCCCTGCGGCTGCGCGGGGGCTGGGCTGGGCTGGGCTCGGACGAAAAAGGCTGACGAAGAGTGGCTGAAGCATTTTAAAAGATACTGCGTGAACCTATTAAAAATCGTGTGCTAGAGACAGTCTTTAACGTTTGGTGATTCCTTCAAGACATTTTAATCTAAGAGTTGATTCAAAATTTTTTTTGTGGGCTTCTGGAAAGCTTTCGTTCCAGCTCCCAGGAGGGCCGTGTCTCTGGGGCACAAACGCCCGCGGAGGGAGGTGGTCCCTCGGGGTCACTGTGCACGTGGAGCCTCCTCAGAAAGGGACATTCGGGGAGATCTGCATACAGAGGCACCTCAGCTTCCAAGTGTGTGCTGCTTGTGTCCGTTTTCCTGGGAAACTTACATTTTTTGTGAATTCAGATTTAGTTGTAACGATTTGAATGGATTGTTGGGGTGTAAACTAGAAATACCATGGTTCTCCAGGTGTGTGTCAGCTCAAACACCACTTCATTTTTGTATGTGTATGAGATTCCCTGTGGACATGCACTTGCTCATAATGTTGCTATTTTTGTGTGTATTTCTAAAAGAATATTTATAAAAGCATATTTTTCTGCATATACATTTATATTAGGTGAAGGGATGGTAAACATACAAATAATATTTGAAGACTTCCCCCAGAATAAGGAGAACTGTTGTAGCTGTTCTTGAAGATCTACTATGTTCTATTCATGAAGGGGGGGCATCACCCATGGCTGGGACTAGCGGCATGCGCAAAGCAGCTGGAAACCTTCTTACACTAATATTATTTCTATTAACTTGGGGAAAACTTTCCTTTACTTCCAGGAGGACGAAAAGTCCTGCCTGAGCAGGAAACGGGTTGCATTGCCTAATGCTCTGTATTGCCTCTTCAGCGAAAAGGAAAGGAAAATACTTTTGCTCCTGAAAAATAAAGTTGTATATGCATATATGTGTGTGTGTCTGTGTGTGCATGGGCATAAAGAAATGGCCACTGGAGTGGTAACACAGAAAGTGGGACCCCACCAGAGACTGGTCACACATTACTCAGTTCATCTGGATCCAGTTGCAGCAGGAGCACCAGCCTGTCATAAATCAGTGGCAGCAGCAGCAACATTAGAGAAAAGCTACCCCCTTACCCTGGGACATCCTGCAACAGTCCATGACCCACATGAGGTGGAGATACTGTTGGAACAGTGTCCAACCCCAGCTCTATCACAACAAATCCTCCTAACAGCAGATACTCTTAAAAAGATGCAACACCTTGAATCCAGTGAGCCAAATGCCTTTACCTGATGATGGAGAAGCACATTTCCAATCTGAGCAAGGGATGCAGATTTCCATTAACTGATGTTCCCTCACATAACCCAGTTCTAGTTCTAGTTCTGCTACCTGCAAGGACAGTCACGGTCAGGGCAGACCATCCGTGGGGGTGCCAGGGACAGGTAACAGAAGCAGAACTGCTCCCAGCAAGGAGGAGCACACAGGGAGCAGCTTTGGCTCATGCTGCACATCTGGGAAGAGGGAAATGAGTTAACAGCTATACATTTGATACTTGATATGCTTTTGGTGTTTGTCATGCAGCAGGAATGTTATGGAAAGAGCAGGGATTTTTCACATCAGCAGGATAGGGAGTATCCATGCAGTTTGCTAGAAGCAGTACAATTCCCTGCAGAAATTACTGTAGTACCTTGTCCAGCCCACACTAGAGGCATTACAGGGCTTGGCAGAGGCAATGCCCCAGCTGACGCAGCTGTGAAGGCACAGCCAGGCAGCCCCTGGGATTATTGTGCCTCTGTGACTCTATCTAATGGTTGTCCAGAGTGAAAGGCCACATTTGACAGAATTTCAAACTATTTGTGAGAAGGACAGCTCAACAGAAGGAAAGAGATGATGGGAAAAGTAGGAGGCAACTCAAAATGATGATGGAATATGGTCAGCTGGAGAAAAACTAGTCTGCCAAAGAAATGTTTAGTCACTGTGGCAAGATGGTTTCAGGGTAAAGCCCACAGAGGGACAAATAGTGTGGGCAGCTCCAGGAATTTATGCTGCTGCAAAATGAATTACTAATAGCTGCCCATCTTGCCCAAAGTTCTCATGTAACAGACCAAGCTCAGAGTTTGGAGGGTGACCATGGGCCTGCTTCCCTTTCCAGTGGCTGCACAGAGACTACGGACACGTCAGCTCCAGTGGGGACAAGCGTTTGCTGGCAATGGTAAATCAGCTGCCAGGCTGTGCAGGAGCCTTTCCAACATGAAGGACACAGGAGGAGTAGTAAATGCCTGGTTAAAGGAAGTTATACCTGATACTCAGGGTTCCAGAGCTTATTGAAACAGACAGAGGTGCTCGTTTTCATCACAGCAAATATAATCCGTCAGCTGTACAAGTCTTTAGGGAGAGAGAGGAAATTACATATACCACGTCGCTCACAGTCTTCGGGAGAAGTAGAAAGAATTAACAGACCATTAAAAGAAAAGATATGAAAATATGCATGTAAACTAATCGGAAATGGCCACAAGCCTTAAATTTGGCTCTGTGGGATGTCCAGAATACTCCATGATAAGCCGTAGGGCTGACACAACCAGAAATTCTCTTTGGAAGGCACTTAGCTATTCCGGGATCTTGCATGCCAGCTAAGGCCAGCTTATGGGATGGAGATTGACCCAGTGTGTCATATATATGCAGAAAGGGTTCAAAGAGCAAAGTATGCTTAGTGTTACCAGCTCAACCCCCTGAAATACAGGTACATGATATACAGCCTGGAGATGGAATTTTAAATAAGGTATTCTGTGAAAAATCCAAATTAGGACCTAGATAGGAGGGGTCATGTGTTGTTTAACTGTGTTCCTATTTTGCTGTTAAAGTTTGAGGTAAGAAAAATTGGATACGCTATTCTCACATCAAACAAAGAGTGGATGATCTGTTCAATCGCTTTCACTAGTGGTGACTAGGGATCAGTGCTGGGCCCAGTCCTGTTCAGTATCTTTATTGATGATCTGGATAGGGGATTGAGCCACGCTGGGTAAATTCACAGACGACACCAAGATGGGTGGGAGTGTTGATCTGCTGGAGGGTAGAAAAGCCTTGCAGAGGGATCTGCACGGGCTGGATTGATGGGCTGAGACCAACAGCACGAGGCTCAAAAAGACCAGTTGCCAGGTCCAACACTTTGGTCACAATAATCCCCTGCAGCGATGCAGGTTTGGGGTAGAGTGGCTGGAAAGTTGCCAGCAGAGAAGGGCCTGGGGGTGCTGGTCAACAGTGGCTGAACATGAGCCCCAGGAGTGTTCAGGCCAAGAAGGCCAATGGCACCTGGCCTGTACCAGCCATACTGTGGCCAGCAGGACCAGGGAGGTGATTCTTCTCCTGAACTTAGCACTGGTGAAGCAACACTTTGAGCCCTGTGTGCAGTTCTGGGCCACTCAATTCAGGAAGGACATTGTGGTGCTGAGTGAGTCCAGAGAAGAGCAACAAAGCTGGTGAAGGGTCTGGAGCAGGAGTCTGATGAGGAGGAGCTGAGCTCCTGGGGGTCTCAGCCGGGAGAAAAGGAGGCTCAGAGGGGACCTTCTCACTCTCCACAACTCCCTGAGAGGAGGGTGGGACCATGTCAGGCTTTTCTCCCTGGAAGCCAGCAACAGGATATATTCTCAAGCTGCACTAGGAGAGGTTTACATCGGACATTGGGAAGAATTTCTTCACAGAAGGGGTGATTAGACACTGGAATGGGCTGTCCAGGGAGGTATTGGAGTAACTGTTCCTGAAAGTGTTTAAGAAAAGACTAGATGTGGCGCTCAGTGTTCTGGTCTAGTGGACAAGGTGGTGTTTGATCATAGGTTGGACTTGATGGTCTCAGAAGTCTTTTTCAACCTTAATGATCAACTGCGATCAACTGGTTGATAAATAACTGACTTCTGAGAATCCTTTGTGATTTTGTGTTGGTAATCTTTTTAGTATTTGTGCACAGGAGTCTATGTTGTACTTCACCCTGTTGGCCTTAATTCTGTTACGTTTTTTACTCGTGATAACGTTGCATATAAAGGCAGTACTCAAATGTCTTGAAAGTTTTTTCTTCTTCCTTTCAATATATTAGCAGGTGTGCTCCACTAAAACAAAGGGAGGGCTGTTGTGCAGTGCTCCAGTGCCCAGCTTGGGGAGCTGCAGCACAAGCTGCAGGTTGTGCTCAGAGTAGGGGGAATGGCCAGAGTCCCCGGCAAGGGGCTGGGACCTGGCACTGACCCTTTGCTTGACCCAGGGCTTGGGGCCCTAGGGAGCCAGATGGGGTTGGCCACTTACCCTGAGACTCTGCAGGAGCCAGGAACAGGAGCCAGGCTAAACATCAGCATCAGGATGGGCACAGACTGGGAGGGGGCACAGCCCAGGGGGGCTTTGTCCGGGGCCCCTCCCCAGGGGCACCAGCTGGGGCTGTTCTGTGTCACTGCACCACAAAGGAGCCGGAGTCTGGGACTGTGCTATGGGAAAGCTGGGGCCGAGCTGGTGAGAGGAGCTGCTCTGACTGGGGGAGTGTGGGGTGTGCGGGGAGTCACATGGGGCCTGTGGGGTCACTGCAGCCACCCCTGTGAAGGGGCTTTGATCCCAGCAGTGCCCGTCTGGGGCGGTGCCAGTGGGACCCCCAGAGCAGGATCTGAATGGTCTGACTGGGGAGTGTCCTTAACAGTTTGCTGACCCAGGTGGGAGCTCAGGTCACTTCCCTGGAACCTTGATGGCCTGTGGCCAATTTGAGGACTCGTGGAATTTACAGAAAGGTTCTGCAAATGCATTTTCCCATCAGTGACACACATCTGGTTTTGGTGACACGACACTGATTCTCCGACGCAAAACATACCACGAGCTGGGGGGACTCCTGCATGTGAAGTGTGGGGTTCACACTTCACTCCACATTGCCCCAGGACAGCAGCCCTCTTCTAACACCAAGTCATCATCTCCACTCTCTGATGCCCATGTTAAAACCCTCTCCCAGTGGATTTTGGAGCTGGACGGCACTCACAATGGTACCACCATCATGTATTGCTCTTTAAAACTTATGGCAAGAACTCCCAAGCATTAGAAGAAGAAAAGAAGAAAGTGATTTCCATCCAAACTGATAAAAAATAGCTTTTGTGGGTTTTTAGGCCTTCCTCCATTAGTGTTCAGTTCAGAACCAATAAAGTTACTTGCAATAATGAAAATAAGGTGTTTTATTTCTACTGTGCAGAGCAAATCAAGGGAAGCAAAGGCCTCTTTTGCAGACCAGCAAGGAGCCACCCTTCTCTCCCTCCTGTCACACAGCCACTCACTGGTTGCAGCATTATCAGCTGTGGGAAACTCAGCATGGGATAATAGCCAAAGGGCTAGGAGATTCTGTGTCCAACATGTTCCAGCTTTGTTCCTCCTGATGCTATTTAAGTGTTCATCATGGGATGCTCAACACTCCTGGGTATACTCCAGTCATCACCCACCAGGGCATTTCACTGGGGTCCTGCAGGAACAGGAACAGCATCAACAGGAGAAAGTGGTAACACCTTCCTGCAGATTCTGGTGTTAAAACTCCCTTTGGCATGGGAAGGATTAAAAGTCCGATGCTCCATGCTGCATGTGAGCACCAAAACCCCTAAGAAAAGATTTCCCCCCCAGTCCTTCAGCAATCACTGCCTGCCACAGAGGAACAACTGGCCTGACCCATTGCTAGGCTGGAGCTGTGTCTTCCCTAGACCGCAGGTTCCATGAATTTTTGGCTTTCCTTCCCTGCTGCCTCTATTGCCTAATATGCAACAGGGACACCTAGATACCTTGGCAGTGGGATTGTAGTGTGCATGCAGCACGTTGGTTCTAAGCAATTCTCAGAGCCTGGGACATTAACAGCCTGGCTGTCATTGAGCTGGACACCCTGCCAAGCTGTCAGACTGGCTGCTGCCTCTTTGTCACTCCCCACTCATTTATTAGCACTTATTTTTGGAAATGGGACCCCTTGGACACCGTGATCCCGCCTGTCGAAGGTGTTCACATGTCTGGGGGAAGCTGAGAGCAGCTCAGTGCCACAGAACCTGGAGGGTCTGAATCTCTCCCCATCCCAACATCACTCCCACTCTGAGTATCTCCCAAGGCCAGCAAAAATAAGTCCAAAGCCAACTTTTTTCTCACCATTGTCTCAGTCTTGCTGCTGCTCCCTCTGTAATACTGCAGACCTACAAATCCTTTAGCTGGATAAACACTCCTCCAGGGAGAAAGTAGGGCAGACCTGTCGTGATGAGCACAGCCCAGAAAGAGAGAAATGCGTGATGAACAGAGCCACTTCCCTGCACATCACAGAGGGAAGGAGGGAGTCGGCAGCTTCCCTGCCAGGTTTGGCCACCAAAACGAAAGGTGTCAGGCCAGTGATGGGACACAAGTGTGTACAGGTTGTGTGGGGTCATGAGGAGGGGGCAACCAGGGCATCAGGGACACCACTGGGCTCCCGAGTGGCTCCGCGAGACTGGTCCTGCAGCCCGGACAGCGTTCCCAGGATGAGTTGCTGCAAGGGAAGGTGAAGGATGTCCCACTTGGAGCCCACTAAGCCGAGGTGAAGGGTGTCCCACAGTCGCTGCCCGAGTGGCCACGAGGCCTCTGGCTGTGGTCACTGCTCCTCTCAGGAAACTGCCTAGAGCCGTTCCAGGAAAAAAAGGGGGAAATGTTTTCCTTAGACAATTTGGTCACCGTGAGGGCATGTTTTTGCCCGTTCAGCTGGTGTTTAGCAGGAAGGTGGGGCCGGGAGCGCTGAGCGGGACAGGGAGCAGCCCGAGGGGGAAGCGAGGTGGCTGGGGCGGGGGCTCTGGGCGGCAGCCGGGTGTCCTGGGGCGCTGCCGGGGCTTCCCGTGCTTCCCGGCTCCGGTGTTGCCCTGACCCCCGGGCTGGGCCGGTTCTCCCTCCCACCCAGAGATGACACCACGCCCCAGCGATCGGGGGTCACTCTCAAACAGGGCGAAACCCCTCTCCCAGCGATCCCGCTGAAACCAGAGCACCCCCGTCTTCCTGAGGGCCCCCTCCCGCTCCGCTGTGAACCCCTCCCCCGAAGAGTCCCGCCAACGCCCCGCCCCTGGCCACGCCCACACAACCCCGCCCCGCAGCC
>VZRO01004065.1:51463-69595 GCA_013397915.1 Daphoenositta chrysoptera | reverse complement strand
GGCCGCGCGCCGGCAGCTTGGCGGCTGCCATCCCCGGGGGCGGCCGGAGCCGGGGCGGGCAGCAGGCGGGCCGCGGGCCGGGGCTGTGCCCGGTGGTGCCGGTAGTTGTTCCGAGATCGCCCGGTGTCGAGCCGGAGCTAGAAAACCATAAGCTTCGTGGAGGCTCCTTCGCAGGGCCCCGCTGAGCGCCGGTGCCGGGAGCCTGGGACCGTAATGGTGTTAATTTGGTTGTGCTGATGGGGGTTTTGCCTCGCCTGCCCCTGCCCGTGACATGTCGGGTTGTCTGGGGCTGTGTGAGGGCTCGGTGCTGCTCCTCCTGCGCTGGCTCTGGGGGGATCATCGCCGTGGGTGTCCACCCGCGGCATGTCTTCTGGGTTTCTGTCCCGTGGGATGTCTCCACAGACCGGGCTTCTGCCTGTCCAGAGGCTCAAGCTGACCGATTTCCCGGAGCAGCCCACAGCTCTGCCTGTGAGGCTCGAGGAGCAGTGCAGGTGGGTGTAGCACCATCATCTTTGGTTTTCCAGCCTGTTTTGCACCAGATCCCCAGTTGGCAGAGTGGCTGAAACCCGATTTTCATCCCGAGAGTTCACTCTTAGGAAGGGCAGTGCTGACGGTACCGTTGGTCTGTGAGGGCTCTGGGGGTCACTTGCCGCTGTGCAATTTCCCAGGCGTTTGATGTCGGGACACAGTCTTTGTACCGGGACACTCACAGGAGCAGCAGTGGTTCCGAATTTGTGGAGCATAGGAAAGAACAATTACTTACCTGTGGGAAATATTTTATAGATATTTTTGCTTGTTTGCTTTATTTTTTTTACGGTGGGTTGAATGTTGAAGACAATGGGGAAAAAAACCCCATATTTCTTCTCTGCCTATAAAGCAGAAGACCTGCCTGTAAAAATATGCTAAACTGTCTAAGTCTAAAGTAGTTTCCTTCTGAAGTCATTCCACCGTCTGTTTCCCAGGTGGTTTAATAGCCAGGAACTTGAAAGCCTAAAAATTGTACTTACGTTTTTCTTTCTCTGAATAGTCAGTTAGGTAGGGAGGAGAACTGCATTCGTCTTTTAAAAATACTTGCTTTGAAATGCGTTTTTAATGTTATCTGGAGTAAGACTTAACATGAAGCCATTTGGTCAGGATCTGTAGTGATGCTGGCACACTTTGTAGCACTTAATAAAAAACAGGTGAGAGAATTGTCCTTTTCTGTGCATCTTTTGGGAGGAGTTGTTGTGTTGATGTTTTTTAAAAAATAAGTAGACAGAGAAGGGTTTCTTTGTGGGTTTGATTATTTATCTTTTCCTTCCTTTGAGGCTTTTTGGGAGTGGACAAGAAATAAATGGGACCAGGTGGGATGAGGGCTCTGCTGTGAGACCAACTCCCCTTCCTTTTCTTTCTTCCTCCTCCAGTAGTGGAATTAAACATCAGGGACAATTGCCGTAATAATGTCCAGGACTTTGGTTGGCTTGTGGTTTAGTCCCTTCTTAGCTATGCAAATGGCTTTTGAACTCTCACTGTCAGTCTGTGTAGTAGTCAGAGGTAGAAATAATGATGCAGGAGGATCTCAATCTGGGAAAGTTTATTAAATTTAAGGCTTGACTGTTTCCCCTGCCTTCCCCTCCCCCTATTTCCAAAGGACAGCAAGCAGCAGGCAATGACTAACCTAAGGTTTGGGAGCACTCTGGGGATGTGAGCGATTACGGTCGAAGCTGCTCTGCCAAACTAGTGCTTCTTTGTTCCCAGTTTCCCTTTCTTTTGTGTGCATCCCAACAGAACCGCTTATTTTATTGATCAGAACAAAATATTTCTTGTTACCCAAGTGCCTGAGCCAGCCTTTGGGGGAAGGAGCCAAACAGTGTGTGCTGGGCTGCATGGGGTAGTGAGGCTGCAAAGAGCTTGTGGCTGCATTCAGTGATGTGACCCAAGCAAAGCCAGCCAGTTAGTTTTGTAGCAGGGATGGTGAAAAAGCAGGGACTTTTCAGCCTGAGTTTTGAATGTGTTGATCTGGAATTGAATTTATGACCTTTGAAGAGCCGTTAAAAATGTTGGAAGCCTTGTACCTATTAAAATGTGATCTGCACATTAATTTTGCTCTCAAGAAGATTAGTTATTATCAGTGTTTATTTTAAAAATTAAATCTGAGGTTGTGCAGATGTGTGCTGGCTCATGAAAAAGGCAGGGAAAAGCAGCCATAGGAAAAAGAGCTTTCTTTTACCTTTGTAGGAATTTAGATTTCTCTGATTAGTCTCAGCTTAGCAAAGGCTGTGGTTATTAAAAACAAATGCGTGTCCTATTAGTCAGCAATATCTGGTAACCTTATGTACTTTAGCTTTATCACAAACTCTGGTTAGATGGTCTGTGATAGAGGGAGTTTTAATCTTCTTAATCGTGCATAAGTATATATTCTTTTTTCCAGATTAATAAATGAGTGTATTTACAATTCTATCATAAACCCGATCTCTTTATTTCCCCTTTCTTACCAATGATGTATGGCACTGGAATTTTAATTCTGACTTTGGCTTGTTTTGTACAAGGATCCTGACATACAGGGCAGGTGTTGGGGATGGGATTGTGCTGAAGTTCTGGATGTTGTAGAAGCAGGAAGCAAAGTGAGGGTGGTAACTGAGTTGATGGATGTGTAATGTAGTGATGGATAATCCACACAGTGGCAGGGGGTGCTGGAGGAGAGAGAAAATCAGGAAGGACAGAGGGAGCAGGATTCAGGATATAAAAAGGGCACTGCAAGAGGCTTGTCTGTGTGCTTAGAGCCGTCTGAAGATGGCTGATGCTGGTTATTGGTTCTTGTCACTTCCAAGCTGAAGCCGGTGCATCTTTCCATCACCAGTGTGGCCATTAGGGGCATTTGGAGAGTGACTTCATCAGTTCTGGTGAGGTGTGTTTAGGGAGTATTCAGACTCTTAAGCTGTCGTTTGGAACTTTTTTCTACTCTGTCATGACTTCTGAATTTGAACAGGCAATGCTGTGTGGTGGCCTGTTACCAAATTTAGAAACTTTCCCAAGATCTAATCACTTAGTCCAGGATGTTGAAGGTACCTTCTTGCTCAACTTCCATAGAAAATAAAAGCTTGTGGCTTCTGTCTGCACATGGGGCCCCCAGTCTTGGCTTCTCTCTCCTGAAAGTGAAAATGCTCATTTAGTGCTCAAGATTGAGTATTAATAAGAAGCACTTGGAAACTCTAGGGCAGAATGCCCTTTATTGGGCTGGGATCTGGTTATCTTCCTTCAACTTCTGAAAAATGTTGGAAACTCTAGGGTAGAATGCCCTTTATTGAACTGGGATCTGGTTGCCTTCCTTCAACTTCTGAGAAATGCTCTCTTAGAAGCTCTGCTGGAATGTGTGGCAGCCTGGTGAAGGGACCCTGTGAGTAACCAGCCAAAGGAGCATGGGACCCCTAGAATTTTCTTCCAGTGACAGATGGAGTTAATGACCTGAGAGCTGTTTGCATGGTTTATGCCCAAAACTGATACTTTTAAAATGCCAGAGCATGGGAGATGGCTAGAACCTGGAAAGGCTGTGCTTTCTCCAGCTGCAAAGTCATGGGAAGATAACTCCCTTCGGAAACAGTTGGAAGCCTCAGGGGTTTTCCTATCTAGTCTAGCTTGTGTAGTGGATGTTCCTACTTTTGGTTATGGTCTGGGCTTTGTGGTAGGGTAGAGCCTACTCCAGCCAGCAGATCCCTGTGCAAGATGGTGACCTCGGCCTGTTCTTGGAAGGTCCCATGGAATTAGTGATGAAAAACTGTTTGTCTGGAAAATAAAGCTAACAATCCTAGAGTCAGAACTTGTAATAAAATCTTTTTTTATCTATCTGTCTCATACCCTAAAAAATGGTTTAGGCAGTTTGCCAGGGAAGGCAGAGCGCTGTGAGGAGCTGGTTTAAGCTCTCCTGGGTAGGGAGTTGTGGTGCCTTGCCACGATGTGCTGGCTGCCCATTCCTGCCTCTGTTATGTTTTGCCTGTTCAGCTGTCCTAGCACAATTGTCTGTCTGTGCTGTCAGGCAGATGAGATGCTGGGGCGGGGGCTGTCCAGAGTGTTTCAACAATCCCCCTGTGCAGCTCGGGAGCTGTCGCAGCAGAGAGCCAGGGTCCAGCAGCAGCCTGGGAATGTGCTCCAGGGGTGGGGTGGCAGCCAGCTGGAGCAGGGCACTGCCAGAGCTGCATCCTCAAACAATGGCCTGAGCAGAGAAAAGCTGTAGTAGCACTAAAAGACAAGTATGATCCTTGGCCCTGGGAGAACACTGGTGAGCTCATTCTGGAAGTGTGCAATGAGAAGATTCATCTGTATTTGTTGGGGGGAAATCGGGAATTTTTTTGCCCATGTCTGCTTTTCTGTAGGAAAAACAGACCCATATGAATGAGGAAGACCAGCAAATCTGTACTTATAACTGGAGTAGGAAATATTCCCACGGTTAAAGAAGCTCACAGAGGCTGGCTGCCTTTCTTCCTTTTGCTTGAGCCAGGGTACTTGAATTCCAAAGGGTATGTGATACAGTGTTTCCGAAAGGAAGGGAGAATGGCTCAGCTGTTTCAGCTTTGTTTCTCTCAGTTGTTTCTTGCTCTCATCGATCAGCCAAAAAGTAGAGGGAACCTCCTGCCACAAGATGTACCTTTGTTTTCACAATTCCTTTCAGAAAAGCTGGGCTTTGCATGCTGAAGATCTCTCTGCACTAATATTTTTCTGTTATCATGGCAACACCACGTGTGGAGGCAGAGGTTTCTAGCTCATCTCTTACTTCTCATGCAGTCTACTACAACTTGTTTTGCTGGATGAAATCCTGCTTTGCTTTGTATCTTTTTTGTAGTATCAAATGTCTCCTGTTTTCCCCTTCCTATGGTGAACATATTTATGAATTAAATTATTGAAATAAAACACCCCGTATGACTCCAACAGGGACTGAAAATAATTGTTTACTTACCATGGTTTTGGTCTTTTAATTAAAATAGAGTACACTTCTACTGTACAAAGGCTTTTGTTGGACAGACAGGTGGCCTGTTGCCATGTTCTTGCCTGTAAGTGTTTTTTAAAATGTTGGTTGCAGCCTTTCTGTGCCAAAGGTCGAGTGTGTGAGGGGCATCTCTTACCTCTGCCTGCTGCAGTGGTTGGGGCCTCCAAAGCACTTTGACTTTGACAGCCACTGTAGCAATTTCTCTTTTTCACCTCTGAGGACTGGGCAGCTACTCACCACAAAGCAGCTTGGGGCTCTTCTGGGGTTGGAGAAGCAAGCTGTGCATAGTAAAGTGTGAGGTGTTGTCTGTGTAAGCCTCTCCTGTGTTATCTGGCTGTGCATTTCTCGTGGGTGTTGCCTGCCAGGCTGCACTGCTGCGTGGGGTCAGTGCTGGTATGAGGAATTAATTGTGAAAATAATGTCTCTCCTTTCAGTTGTGTTGATTGGAGACTCTGGAGTTGGGAAAAGTAATCTTCTGTCACGTTTCACACGCAATGAGTTCAATCTGGAGAGTAAGAGCACCATTGGGGTGGAATTTGCCACCAGGAGCATCCAGGTGGATGGGAAGACGATAAAAGCACAGATCTGGGATACTGCAGGCCAGGAGCGATACCGTGCGATTACCTCAGCGTGAGTATTGTGTCTTTGCTCAGCAGAATTCTAGCAGAGATGCTGCAGATAAATGTATGGGTAGAGAATGAAACATATATGGGACATGTGACAAAGTCATTATGACAAACTTCGGCGTGGATCCAAGTCATAAGATAGCAAATACTTTTGTGTTCCTCTGATTAACATAAGGAAAGTAATTTTTAGATTCGCATGTTACTGTTACAGAAACAAATAACAGCTTAAATCAAAACTGTGGAAAATTCTGTTTGAGTTTTGTGATGTGGTTTTTTGTCTGTGCTGACTGTGCTTTGTTCATTACATGGAGTAAGCATAATTTCAGATGGAAGCTGGGTACTGATGGTATCAAGTTTTGGTCTAGGCATAGTGGTTTACTGTAACATCCATAACTTCTGGTCTCCATTGCCCCCTCAGTCTTGAGATTGAGGGTATTTTTAGGAAAATCTGCAGCCACTAAGTCCCTTGAAATCTCAATGACTTTAAATTAGTCACAGCCCTGAAAATTAGGTCCATGAGCACACACATTGAATAGCCAGGAAGTAGGAAGGCAACTGTGATAGTGCTGACTGTGCAGCATTAGGCACAATTCCTGGAGGTGAGAAGTTTTTCACCTATGGCACCTTGTTAATCCACGGAGTGGCTTGAGGTGTACCTGTTTCTGTGCAGGAAAAAGTATCTGGCAGAGGACAAAAAGCAAACCCTTTGGTCAGACCTGGTTCTCCAGAGCATTTTCTGATCAGCGAGTTGATTTTTTGTTATGTTGCAGATGTGTATCAATTTTTAAAGGTAAAAACATATTTCTGAGTCATGCACAGATTTAGCCATTAAACTCAAGGTAAGGGGAATTTTGTCAAGATGGGAGAAAACCAGGAGAGCCTGGAGCCCAAAGGGAGCAGTCTATAGGGAAAGGGATGCAGAAGCAGATGTAAGTGACAATTTCAAATTGCATCTTTTCTGGAACTGTTAGTGTGACTTTCAGAAATATTTTTGTGACCCTTGTTGTTGCTGTAAAAACTGCTAGTCCAGTCTGGGTCAACAACAACAGGTTTTACTGCTGGGAACTAGTGCAGCTGCAGTCCTGTGATCCTGCCTCTCCTTTGTGCTGGCACTAACTCCTGCTCGGCACATCACTCAGCCAGTTCAGCCTGCTCAGCCAGCGGAATGCCAAACATCAGGGAAAAGGGAATGTTTTCTGCTGACTTGGTGCCCTGACTCAGTTCAACAACATGTCAGACGGGTGCTGGCAGAACTGAGGCGAAATGGTAGGATTGTGTGGAAGAGAGATATGGATGTTAGAGGATTGCTGATACAGATTGACTTGTGCTGAGCTGAGCCCTTGGCTTCTGTTGAAATGGGCCCAAACCTGCCCTGAGGGGCAAACTCTGTTCTGGGATTAGAAGTTTATGGATAGTGACAATATCGCCCAGAGTCCCCTCTTTAATTTGTATGAGGGACAAGAGATACTTGAAGGATCAGGGACAAATACTGACATTTTATTAGGGGCTATTTTCCTAGTAGAAAGTTAGGTTGTAACTTCACAAAAACCTCCCAGCTGTACCGATTTTGGAACGGTGAGTTTTCTTGCACACGGTTGGAGCAGACAGGACATTTTCAGTCCTGGTTTCTGCAGGCTCTCCAGCATTTTGGTACACACACTGGATTTCTTTAGAAATGCCATTAGAAAAAACCTGCATTTGGAACTTGGTTTTAGGCTTCAAAACCCCTCCAACAACAGTATTTGCATCAGCACAACTTTTTCTGAAGTGGAAAGCACTATAGAAGAGCTAGATGGCGTGTTTGTTGGTGTGGCTGGGACAGAGCTCTTGCTGAAGAGCTGTGCCTCATGGTTTCAGATATTACCGCGGTGCTGTTGGGGCTCTGCTCGTCTATGACATTGCCAAACACCTCACCTACGAGAACGTGGAGCGCTGGCTGAAGGAGCTGCGAGACCACGCCGACAACAACATTGTGATCATGCTGGTGGGAAACAAGAGCGACCTGCGCCACCTCCGGGCCGTGCCCACCGACGAGGCCAGGGCCTTCGCAGGTTTGTACTCGGCCTGGGCGGGCTGGGGCTTCGGGGGCCTGGGGGTACGGTGCCTGCTGTGAGCACGCTCTCTGGGCCAGGGCTGAACTCTCACCTCAAGTTTTAGTTTGGACCCTTAAAATGACATTTAAGGTGTTTTGTTGGTTTTTTTTTTAATTAAATTATCTTGACTTATTAAGTAGCATGTGTGGTTGGTTTGATTTTTTTGGAGAATTTTTTTGTCATTTTTAGTTTGTGCATTTCTGTTGTATTATAAATCTAGTGGTAGTACATGTTTTTGAAACAAGTCCTTGAGCTGCCTGATAGCTGAAGATTAAATACTTCCTCTAACAAGGCTAGAAACAATAAGCAACACTTAGAAGAGAAAATGTCACAATAAAAATATAAAATATCACAACACAAAATGTCCGTCCTTCCTTCCTGGAGACCTGGTTCTGCTGAGTAGATCTCAATGTGGACAGCTACAAATGAATGCTGAATCTTCTCTTAGATGGGGTGGTTGCTGCTCTAGAGCGCTGATGCATATAGTAGTGTTATCTAGTCTCACTTAAATGCAGTGATCATCAGACCTGAAAATTATCATTTGTTGGGAGAAGTCAAGTGGGTTATGTAAGATGCTGCTACTGCATTCCTTCTCTCTTCCTTACCTGGCAGAGCACTGGTCAGATACTCTTTTGCCCTGAAAGTCCTGGGGAGATTCAGCTTTTGTGTGGCTGTCAAGCTTGGAGGTGGAATGTAAATGTACAACCTTTAAAGTACCTCTAGAAATATTACCAAGGCTTGCTTAAACACACTTTCTGAAGTTTGCTGGTAAGCGAGTACCTTGAGGGTAATAAAGCCACTTGAAATTTTCAGATGAATGCAAAGTGACATTAATCTAAGAGAAGCAAAACAAGTTGGTGGGTGCCCCAGATACTTTGGTCTCTTGGTTCAGCTTCTTATTTTTTGACCCTGACTTCCTCCTAAGGCTGTTTTAAATTTCAAGTGATGGTCTAATTGTTACTGTTTAAGCTCCATGACTGAAATTTGCCTGTTCATGGGCAGGTGATCCAGGACCATTCTAGGTATGATATTTGAGTGTTAATGACTTTATTTTTAATTAAAAAAAATTCTTTTGCATTGTAAGAGGAAAGAAGAAAACAGACTGTGTTCCAGGGGGTCATCGTTATTTGGAAGTGGGGTCTGATTAGGAAAGTATAGGTCTGTTGATCTTTTTGGGGTTGCAGAGGAGAATTGTGTCTCTTTCTTGCTGGGGCTCTTGCTTAAGGTACTTCTGGGTGTGACCTGTAGCCAGAAGAGAATGATATTTTGTGATGCTTGACTGAGCAAGGGCTGCAGTGTGGAAAATGTTCTTGCACTTTGGGCAAAGGAGAAGTTGCTGAGCTGCAGCACCAAGGTGTTCCTTGTGTAACAGGGAAAAGAAAAAAAAATTACTATATCCTGGCTGGTTTGGCCTAAAATAAAAGATAAAAACCTCAAAGTAAATGTGAAATAAAGTGTTAATAAAGTTTTTAACTGAACCACTTCTTATTTATTACAGAAAAAAATAACTTATCTTTTATTGAAACATCTGCTCTGGATTCAACAAATGTAGAAGAAGCCTTCAAGAACATCCTTACAGGTATGGTTTGTTATGGATTTAGAGGAGCTGCTGAGGTGGTGGATCTTCTTCATGGGCATGTTTTGCAGTTATCTGGAATGTTTTGGAAATTAGTGTTGGGAATGATGGTTAGTTTGCAAGCTTTCTAATCTCACCTTTGTGTTCTGCCACCCATCCCATGCACCCTTTTCTGTCCCAGAAGAGGGTTTCTCTCTCTTGGAGGTTCCTATCTCCTGATGTTCCGTAAATTCAAGCTATTGCAATAGCACTGCTATAAAGGAACTAGTAATTGTACTTCTGTGCCTGCACAAAATCTCAGCAGTGAAGCCCCAGCCATGCTGGGAAGTTAAATGTTCAGTATGTTCCCTTGCACCAAAGACTGGTACCATTTTCAGACTATTGAACTCTTGTTCTCAGCTGATAGCAAGGGTTGTAGGTGACAGTGCACCAACAGCGTCTTCTGCAGAGAAGGACCTGGGGATCCTGGTGGGTGAGAAGTTGACAATGAGCTTGCAGTGTGCTGCCCTGGGGGCCAGGAGGGACAATGGGGTCCTGGGGGCATCAGGAAGAGTGTGGCCAGCAGGTCAGGGAATGATCCTCCCTTGGCCCTGTTGAGGCACAGCTGGGGTGCTGTGTCCATTTCTTGGCTCCTCAGGACAAGAGAGACAAGGCGCTACTGGAGAGGGTCCAACAGAGGCCACAAAGATGATCTGGGCACAGGAGCATCTCTGTGATGAGGAGGAGAGACTGGGGGAGCTGGGCCTGGTTAGTCCAGAGAAGTGAAGACGGAGGGGAAATCACCAATCCATACAAATATCTCCAAGGGCTGTCAGACAATGGAGCCAGACTCTGTTCAGTGGTGCCCAGCAACAGGACAAGGAGCAGTGGCCATAAACTAAAACACAACAAGGTTCACTTCAACATGAGGAAGAAATTATTTATGTTGAGTGTGGCAGAGCCCTGGAACAGCTGCCCAGCGAGGATGTGGAGTCTGCCTCTCTGGACACATTCCAAACCCACCTGGACATGTTCCTGTGTCACCTGCTCCAGGTGACCCTGCCTTGGCAGGGAGTTGAACTGGATGATTTCCAGAGGTCCCTCCAACCCCAGCTATTCTGTGATGCTGAAGTTGATGTTTCAAAGCAGTGTCCCACTCCTAAAATGAAGTAATTGGTAATTGGCAAAGAACGCTTTAAAAGCCTGTCTAAATAAGAAGAGGGTAATCAGTCAGGTATTGGATTTCTGCTCTACTTCAGGCTACCCCAAGAGATCTGAATCTTGTTCTATAGAGGGGACAATTCATCAGTTCCATTTGTTCTGTTGCTTGAAAAGCTCTTTATGGTCCATACTGTGAACTTGAAGAGTTGCCGAGATCCAATTCCTTACTACAGCTGAATTCGAGGCCAGTTAATTTCTATGTGGTCTCATCCCTGTACACTGTTTTGTGAAGTTGTGCCACAACATGTCAAGATGAGCATTTGCTGAGCTTTCTTGTGATACCGATTTCAGTTAAATGAGAATGAGCCTTTGTTCTGGTCCTACTTGATTATTGGGCAGTGTCTGATCTATGTTGCTTGTTGGAGGCTGACCAAAGAACTGGCTTTGTGTTGCTGTTTCTTGGTGATGTATCAGTGCGAGTCTCATACTGGGAAAGAAGCTGAGCATTAATAGGGTTACTTGTCAAGGCAGGCTCTTTGGGGTTTCTTTTGCAGCGGTGTGCAGGGAAGCACTACAAAGCTCTGGGGTCACTAAGTCTGATGCTGGCCAACTCTGTTGGTAACAGAAATGTAATGCAATTAGAGGAAGATCACAGAATCCTCGAACAGTTTGGGTTGGAAGGGACCTTAAAGATCATCTCGTTACACCCCCTGCCATGGGCAGGGACACCTTCTACCAGACCAGGTTGCTCCAAGCCCTGTGACCTTGGACACTGCCCCAGAGATGGGGCAGCCACAGGTGCTCTGGGCAATCTATGCCGGGGCCTCACTACCCTCACAGCCAAGAATTTCTTGCCACTATCCCATCTAGCCCTGCCCTCTGGCAGTGGGAAGCCATTCCCCCTTGTCCTGTCCCTCCACACCCTTGTCCAAAGTTCCTCTCCAGCTCTCTTGGGGGACTGTAGATGTTGGAAGCCTGCAGTAAGGTCTCCCAGGAGCCTTTTCTTCTCCAGACGGAGTAACCCCAACTCTGACTCCAAGGTGCCCAAGAAGACGCAAGCAGGAGAAAAAGGGTAGGCAAGCTGCCTCTATAGCTAAAAAGCCTGACAGATGAGGAATGGGGTGTATTTGCTGCCCAGCAGATTTGTGTTATTAGAGCTACTGGTGAAGCAACTGGAGTGTGAGGCAGAGCTGACTTCCCAGAGCTGGAGCTGGGCCAGTCTCAAAACCTGTAGCAGATTCACAGCTGATCTGGGACACTTGGCTGGATCTGAGGCTACTTCCCTGGCACTTGGAGACAGTGTTTGTGGTTTTAGTGCTCTGAGTGTAGTTCAACGGTCACCATCCATCCTGTCTTCCCTTGCAGTGTTGTCCTGAGACTGACTCTGATTAGAGATGCTGACCTGAGGCCACTCTAGGAGAGCCACAGTACAGTAAGAACTCAAATTGAGGTCAGGCCTGGGCAAACTGAACTCAAACCCCTCTCTCTCAGCAGCATCCTGGGCTCACAAAAGTGTTGAGATTGTCCAGTTCAGGTAGCATAGGTATATGGATAGTAAGACTGAGAAGTCCTGAAAAAGCTATTCCTAAAGTGATTACACCTGGAGGAGAATCATCGTTCTAAGAGAGGAGAAGGAACCTAGAAAAATGTGCTGTATAGAATAGTGAGTTGGGAACCACCACAGGGGACTTGGAGGGAAGAGAATGGAAACAGCAGGAAAGGAGTTTCCTTACTGGCCACTCGTTTGAGGGATCACTAAAAACTGGAAGAAAAAAACCCCACAAAACACCCCAGAGAGATGCTACCCCAAAGCAAAGGGTTTTGGCAATGACACTGAACAGCTCAGATTCAAATACAGTACAGAGCAGGAAAGAAAGAGGATGTGACAGCCTCTGAACAACCCTCTTCATCCCTTTCAGCAAAGATCTGTAGGTAGCCAGTGGCAAGAAGATTGACCTTGAGTCAAAGGTTTCCATCTTAAACAATGTAAATATGTGCAGATTCTTAAAAAAAAAAAGAAAAAAGAAGCCTAACAAGCCCCCCCCCCCCGCCCATAAATGAGCCCTGCACAGTTCCCTGTGATTTTTAATCCTTACTAAAGGCTTTGGGTGTTGCTGTTTTGGGGTTGTGGCTGTATGAATGTGACCATAATATTTACCACAGACTTCCAGGGAGGTACTTGCCCTTTTCCTGTTTCACAATGGAGGGAAGTTGGAACAAGGGCCTATAGTCAGTGAAATAAGTAACTTAAAAACCTTTCCACTTAAAATACTTCTGCTAACTATGCAGTTGAAACAGTTTGTTTCTGAACGCTTTTAAGCTGGCAGCCTCTCTTCAGTGGTTACAGCTTTGTGGATCTGTGTGCTTTCAAGCATAAGTTGAAAGCTTGAGACAAATAAATTCATTTGGAGAAGGATGGGGCTTTATGGACCCATGTGGCTTTTTACTGTCATAGGTAGGAAAACTGATGTGTTGCAGAGAGGAGCATTGCTGTTACTTGGGGGTAGCAGGTTGCCAGGAGCGGAGGTGGGGATCAGGTAACTTTCTGCTGTGAGGGACATTTCCTAGCATCCTGGTGATTGGTGTTTCTAGAGTATGCTGCCCACTTTTTTTTAATCACAAAGAAGATGATTCCCTGTTTTAGAAATGAGCATTCCTGCTCATTTGCCATTTAAAAACCCTTTTAATAATCCCCATTTTCATTGAGTCATTGAAACAAAATGGGATAGGAAGTGCTGTTGTGGAAGACAGTGAGGACTCTTGTCTTAATAACTTTTCCAGACAGAGCTGGCGTATTCATTCCGAAACTGGAGCGCCAGCCAGATGTTACATGCCACATCTGGTTAGCCTAGCTTCCCTTTCAGAGCCCTCAAGTTAAATTTTCTGATTTTTGGGTTCTGGCATGTTCTCGGACAGTTTGCTCGGTGCCGTGCCCCGTGGCAGGCCGTGCTCCGGGGCTCTGACCCGTGTGCTCTCCTTGCAGAAATCTACCGCATCGTGTCGCAGAAGCAAATCGCCGACCGGTCTGCGCACGATGAGTCTCCTGGCAACAACGTCGTCGACATCAGCGTCCCACCAACCACCGACGGACAGAAATCCAACAAACTCCAGTGCTGTCAGAACCTGTGACCTTCTCTAGATGACTCTTGTGCCCTCCACTTCGTCTGTGCTTCATTTAGAAACTTGTGTGCACTTCCTATCTCCTGTGATTCAGTGACTCCCTCCTCCCTCCTTTACTCCATTCCCAAATCTCCCCTCTCATATTAGAGCTTTAATTGTAGGGCTAACATCCCCCTGCCTCTGAAACCCCTTCCATGTGGTGACTTCTGGGCTTGAAATGTAGTCACTGATCTGATAGACATGTTTGTGTTGGAACATCTGCTGCTGGATATTATCCCATGAAACACTCTTCTCAAATGGGTTTGTTTTGGTTTTTTAGGGTTTTTTTTAGTTTGGTGGTGTTGTTTTCTGGGAGGGGAACTCTTACTAGTTGAAGAAATAACTACATTTAGGTGACAAGGTTTTTTCCTCCCATAGTCTCTTATAATCTCTCATAATCTCTTTTTCTTGTGTTTCTATAAACATGGGGGAGAAATTAAACTAGCTATCCTGCCAAATGCTCTGTTTTCTGTCCTGATGAAGACTCACAGTGAGGATTTTAGTGGCTGCACACACATAAGGAAGCTGTTGAAAATAACATTACTTACTCTGTAATTACCCCTAATACAGTTAGTCTGGCTGTGTAGTTTACTGTTTCCTGCTTGGGAAATCTTTCTCTATTCTTGTTTTATTTGGGAACAATGAAATATGTCTGCATTGCTTTTTCTGCCACCATGAATGCCTGTGCAGGCTTTATGAAGTGGCTTAATATTTATTCATAGCTTATGTTAATCAGTTAACATTATTGTACAGTAAGTGCCAGTGTATTGATTTCAGAAACCTTTTGCAACCTGTACAAGTAGGCTTCTTTTGTACTGTTAGGTCAGTGTCTGAAAGCAGGATCTGCTCTAGTTCCAGGGGTTTTTTTTTGCATGCTGCTTTTTCTCTAGATTTCTCCTGCCCCTGTCTGAGTGAGTGAAGCAATATTTTCATGTCACGTATATATCTGCACTTGTAAGGGTTTTGGTTGTTGTAGAGAAACACAATACTTTATACATTTTGTAAAGCTTCTGCAGATCCATAGCATCTGGAACTTTCTCTTCATGGTCTTTCACTATTGACCTCTACTAAAATGCATAATATTAGGATTTCACATAATAACTACTAACCTGTTGTTTTCCTCTTACCATTTTACTGAACTGCAGACTGTAATTCTTAAATGATTGTACTTCACTGATGTAACAGGTTTGTCATCAGCAGGGCTAATTACTCTAATTCTTTGTTGTGCTGAATGGGAAGAATGTTACCACAACTTTGTGTAGTCAGTCTCTTGCTTGCTTGTGCAAATCTCTGATGGCTTTTCATCACTCACTAGCTCTTGCACACTTGTATCCCCTTGGGTGTCCACTGAATGTTCTGATGGCCAATACTGGGTGAAATGATCTAAAGGAAGAGCTGGAGACCTGCTGCTCTCTGAAGGCTTGTGGAGCCATTTGCAGTGAGTTTTTGCTCTGTATTCTGAGCCTGTACCTCACTGGATGAATCCCAGCTGCATATTAGTGAGTTGATTTTTCTTTACTGATACAAAGCAAATATGAAACTGTGAATTGTGCTTGAAGGGGAAATCTGACATTCCAGTCTCAACTGTTCTGTCTGGTTATGTAATAAAATTAAGGGCAGTTAACTCTGATGGCTTTTCTTTTATAAGATTTCCAGACCAATGCCTTTAATTTTGTACTGTATGCACTGAGAGGGCTCCAGCTCACAGTGCAGGATGCACGTGGTGCCTGGCACTCCACTCTTCAGCTTTGTTTAGAGGATACATTCAAGGTGAAGGGGTGCATTCTTGCAGGCTGATCCCATTGAATGAAGGTATAAATTCCTCTTTAGGCATCACAGGGCTCTGTCCTAAGGGTGTTCCAGTTCAGGAAGCACTTTCAATACTTGGTATTTACTTCACTAGCATTCTCTTGAGAGAAGGTGGGAACTGGGATGTCTTCTTTTTGGTGGTCCAAGACCAGAACGTAGCATGCAGTCAGTGTTTAGACAGCTGGCAGTGAGAGAATAGAAAAATTTGAAATACCGAAAATATTTCATTCGAGAACAAGTGGACACTAGTGGAGCTGGGCTCCTTAATTTTTGAACAAACTTTATATAAAGAAATCAGTTGGATAGCACGAAGAGGAATTATACTGTTAAGAAGACTTACTAGTTCAGGGTGGTGTTATTAACATGCTTACTCTGCAAGTCCTGTTCTTAACATGAAGTTTTTAGAATCAGTCTGGCCTGGTGTAAGAAGCCAAGAAACAGTTTAGACACTTGCTTGGCTCTTAAGAGATTTTCTTTAGGCTTTGACTTTGTGGAAGGCTCTAAACTTTGGCGCAAAGTCCCAGTGAAAGGTCAGTGTCTAGGGCTTAAGTGCTGTTAAACTTACGGGTATCGAAGAGCTCTTGAACAACTCCAGTGTCCAAAGCCCCCTCAGCGCTGGTGGACCTTGGACCATTCTGTTGTGTTTGAGATCTGTCGTGTGACAGGGAAAGGCCTCTGCCCTTTGCTGGGGGCACCCAGGATGTGGGAGTTGTGTGTGTACATGTGCACCCTTGTAGCTCCTGTGAGCACTGGGAACTGAGGGGGAAGTCCCTCAGTGTGGGATGAGGCTCTTCCCCAGGCTGCTGTGCTGCTCTCCAGGCAGAGCCACAGCCCTTCTGTGGGTCTGAGATGCTCCTGCCCAGACTAAGCACAGGGCTGTTGTGACAATAGAAAAAGGACAGCGACCAGTTCTGCCACATTAAGCCATCTTCCTGTGCATAGACCGGGGAAAATGCTTCTGGTCTGGGATTCCTGGTGTCCTGAGAAGCACTGTGCACTCCTTAGAAACTGCATACACAACCCAGCCCACTATTGTGCTGGAATTGCTGAGGGGAAGACTTGCAGGAATCCTGAGGAAGCTGGAAATGCTGAAGAGCTGTCTGATATTCAGAGGAGCTCTCCAGTAACCCAGACTCCTTAAGCATGCTTTCCTGATGTGGAAATTACAGACTACATGTAATCTCAACTGGACTGCTTCATCCCACAGCTTTGCGGGCTGTGTGTCTCTCAGTATTACTGTCAGGAAAAAAGAAAAGGTTCCAGCTCTCTTCCATCTGCCCCAAGGGATTTGAGGGCTGAATTTGGCTTTTGTAAAACTGATAACAGGAAAGCTGTCTGTGAAAGAAGGAATGTGTGCTTTGCTTGCTTTACTTGTATGTTGAGGTTGACTTTCCTATAACTATTGAAAACACTACAAAGCCCTGAGTGCTGCCACCTGTGTCAGTAACATAACCGTCAGTCAGAGGCTCCTGCTGGTGTCTACAACAGGTCCTTTCATGCAGAATTAGGCAGGAGTCTGTTGTGCTGCCTCTCCTCTTACTGATGGGGAGGGTGAAGCCCAAAATTCGTACATACAAACGACTTGGTCCTGAGCACACCAACAGCTAATTTGTAAAATAAATTCCTTGGGTAGACCAGATCAATCCAGCCTCTTTTCCTGCAGAGTCAGTGCTTACAGACAGGTGAGTTAGTCTGGGATCTTCACTGGAGCCTGCACAGAACAAGGAAGTTTGGTTCATAGGAAAGTATTAAAGCTCCATGCTTGTATAAATGTAAAAATCCAGTTGATGGGTGACTGTTTGCTACTTTGTTAAAAAGATTTCAGTGTGTGCTGTGGAGGCCATCAAGATTTGGTAGAAGAAAGGCAGTTTGGTGTCTTCTTGCCCCTGTGGCAGGTTTAGAGGCAGTAGAAGGATGATGGATCCCAGGAATGCCCCCATTTGGGTGCTGTTCTGTGACCTGTGATGACCAAGGGCTCTTGTGTGAGCACAGAGCTCTTGGCTGGGCATGGTAGGGGTTGGGCCGTGCCTTTATTTGAATCAGTCACTTAACAAAAGCTGTTGGAAAAATGTACAGGAGGTGGTTTTGCTCCCTGGTGCTTCGATCCCTTCATGCTGTACTGCTCCAGAAGGTGTGCGTGGGATCAGTTTCTGGCTGAGTCTTACTGAGGCTTGGTGATCGTTTCCCTTTCAAGCATGAAGGAAGAACTTGCTTAGAGGTTCTGGACTCTGTAGAAGAAAAGAAGATCCCAATGAAGTGGTTCGGTCACTTAGGGAGATGTTTTCCTCCATAAAAAAACTAGAACAAACCTAGTGTTAAAGGTAGGAACCTGAATTTCAGCTAAGGAAAATCAGACAATTGGACATGAAGCCTAACTGTCCTTCAAGTAAAGGGGGCTTTATGGAATGTTTCCATGGAATGCGTATCTCCAGGGCTGCACTGTTTCAATAAATAACAATAATTCCTATTTTACACTGGTCAAATAATGCATGGTAGTGTTGACTATCAGGCTTTGTAGGCTATAAATAGTACTGGGCTTTTATGCAACCCAGAAGAGAGGTTCCTTTCATTTACTTTTACTCCTGATTCCTGTGTTAAGTGCAATTCACTTTGTAAATAAACACATCACTCAATTTTTGTGCATGGTTATGATGTATTGTGGATATAAAGACTGCCAAATCATACCGTGTGTGTCAAATTCTGTTCCAGACACAACTGTAGAATCAGGTGGGGCCAGCTCCCGAGCCCGAGCGCAGGGTGGGCCGGGGG
>VZRO01004065.1:9770-50821 GCA_013397915.1 Daphoenositta chrysoptera | reverse complement strand
GGCTCGGCCGGACCGGGCTGGGCGGGCCTGGGCTGGGCTGGGCTGGGCTGGGCTGGCACCGTCTCCCGGGAGCACCGGGGGTGTCGCGTACAGACACACCAGGGACAGAAGTGCCGGAGGTTAGAGAAGCGGCGTTTGTTTGTTCATTAGATTCTTTTTCCCTGGGTATAAGCAGTTATTAGGAAAAGTTTCCTTTGCCAGGGGGCTCCCGTACCTGTTTTTTCACGTGTTTGGGAGCGTTCTGATGCCTGTTCGTGCCCCCCAAGCATTGTGTGCACGGACACGCTGCCTTGTAGAGCCTGGTGCAGAGATTTCCCAAGAGAATGAGCTCGGTGTCACAGCACAGCTGAAGGGGTTGCTGCAGTCCTGTGTTGGAGCAGCAGCTGCTTTCCTCCGTGGCGTAAGCTTAGAGTTTGTGATGGACTTTTCATAAACTGGCAATCTTGAAGTCTCTCTGTCTCATTTAAACTCAGGTTTCTTGAGCCAGCTGTCTGTGACAGAGGCCAGAACTGCTGGTTTGTGGGATTGATCCAAGGGACAAGCCTATGGCTCGTGTACGGGAAGGTGATTGTGACATGGGAGGTGTTTTTGCTGCAGTCTCAAACACTTGCTCTTGTTATATGTTCTAGATCTGGTGGGGGGACCAAGATTACAAACCGAAAAGCCATGCAATGGCCTTGGAGGCTTCTGGAGTGTGCAATTGCTTGCATTTAGCGCCCACAGAAATGGTGCCACCAAGGCGTGGGGTGACACATCTGCACTGAGGGGTGCTGCTGAACCAAGGAGAGTTTAGGCGGTTGTCGTCTTGGAGGAAGTGGTGCAGAGCTCGAATTTTGCTGGCAGGCAGGTAGGGTGTTGCTCATGTTGGGGGTGATGATGATGAACTGGAAGTGTCAGGGTAATCCAAAGCAGCTCTGGCTTTTTATCCTGCTTGTTGGTATTCAGTGCATTGTCCCTGCCCTGATGTGTGTGATGAAGATCTTTCAGTGGGGATGTGCTTCTCATCCCACCCTGTGCCCCTTATTTGCTTATCCCTAAGGGACTGTTTCTGTCCCTCTCTTAACTCTGTTACCAACCCTTCATTTTCCTTGGCACTCTCATTCTCTTGCTCCAGTCTCCTTCCAACCAGCTTGTCCTGTGTCTGTTCCAACAATCTCTGTGTCTTTCCCTTCTGATGCAGTTTCTAGCACTTTCTTGACCTTTTTCCAGGTTCTTGTTGAGAATGCCTGTGATGTCACCGTGGTCAGCCAGCTGCATTGGCTGTGGTCCATCCCCTTTGTTGCCCTTATTCGTGGGGACATAGAACCCTGCTTGGCTGCCACTCACACGTGCGCAGTATAATCCTTTGAACAGCTGGACGTTAGTCTTGGCTTTCCAAGGCTAAAGTGTTTGAATACTTTTCTGCATCTCCAAAGGATTATGCAGAGTGTTTGGAGGCTAGAAGTGCCCTGGTTTTTCAGGTGTATTTGAAGCTCTGATGGTGTGTCACCTTTCAGAAACAGAGGCTTGAAGGGAAGGGAGCTGGGACTGTAAAATCCTTTTGTCACATGCACCGCGTCAGTGAATTAAATAATTCCAGTTGAGGACAGAAGGTCTAACTACCCTCAAGCACGTCCTGGGAAGCGTTGCAGGCAGCCTGCATCAGTAGGGAAGTCTTAGCTTTGCCAAGAGCAGACCAGGTGGCATAGGGAACGGCCCGGTGTGAGCCTAATGTGTATTTCATGGATGCTCTGTACCACTGTGGAGCTGTGGGTGTCTGTGTGTGGTTAGCTGATCAGCACCCCTGCCAAAGTGGAAACAGAAAATGGCATTAGAACTAATGTTCCTTGTTTTGGATGTGTTCGACTGCTCTTTTTTGCTGTGGATTGCACGGAGGCTGCAGGGTGAGGTCACCCAGTGCTGGACGCCAAGGGGACCGTGCAGATGAGCGGAACTACAATGCACTGACTGTGAGCGGCTTCCGACAGAGTTCTTGCCTTCATGGGTGTTGGGAGAGGGCCTTTCCTCTTCTAGGTGAATGATGCTGGCCCGCATCAAGCAAGTGTAGGACATGATGTTTCCCTGGGAGGAAGTAAGCACTGTTTTCTTGAAACCGTATGACCAAAATCAAGTCAAAATGCATCCGTGGCAAGCTGAGGCTGGGTATGGGCCTGAGACTGTGTGAGTCTGAGGGACTGCTGTAAGTCCTCAGGATATGACTTTGCAGTAGTTCTGGAAGTAGAAGCACAAAGCAAAATGGGCATTTGGGGGCTTTTTTCATTATTGTTTAAAATATCTCGGTTTTTCACACTAGGAACACAGAAGCTTTCCTTAGAAAATGAATGGAGGAATCAGCATCCTGAACTCTAAACTAGAGGATGAGTTTATTTTTTCTCCACTTGACTTTGACTCAGCTTTGGATATTTGGAGATTTCAGAGTTTCCATTTCCAAACTGTTTTTTTTCCCCCTCCAGACTGAAATTTGAGCTGGTGTGTCTCTTCTCCCTCACAGTCTAATTTACTCTGATTAACTTATGCTTAATTAACTGCCTGCTCTTAGCTCCAGCCTTTCCCCCAAGAGGGAAGTGGTCTCAGTTACTGACTCTTGTCCCCTTGGACACCCTCTGGGCACGTCTCAGTGACACCTGGGCACACAGTGTCTGTGAGGTCCGGGACAAGCCACGAGGAAAACGAACTCCTGGGGCACTTCTCTGTGAAGGAAATGAGCACAGCACCAAAGCGGGGTAGGCAAGTGGTCTCCGTGAAGTCTGTGTACATGAGCTTTCTCTGGTGGTAAAATGACGCATTAATCTGTGCTGTGGCTTATCAAGTTCGTGGCTTATCAAGTTCGTGGCTTATCAGCATAGCCCATGTCATGCATGTGAACAGCAGGATCTCCACCTCTCCAGTCCTGGTCTTGTTCTCTCTCCAGCTCCAACTGTAGCAGGTGTTCCACGGGAACCTGTGTCTTTGTGCCGTGTTTGTTGTAAGTAGACCAGATCAGCTGTCGCTGATTGCAGCAGCAATGCAGCTCAGCTGGGAGAGGGGGTTTCCCACTGCAGCTGGTTTGGGAGAGCTCTTGGCTGATTGTCTTGCTGGGTGAAAGCAGGGAAGTCACTACTGGGTGTCTTAGGGTCTTGTGCACCTTTCCTGGGGGTGGAATGTGCCTCTCCTACTGTGCAGTTACAGCCTGTGAGAGTTTTAAACACTGAATGTAAAGTGCAGAATGACAAAATCCTGAAAGCAGGGACTGCTGGCATGTCCTGAGGCAGGGACTGAACCCCGTGCATCCTCCAGTGAAGGGAGGAGCCCAACAGGAGCTGTACTGACCTGCAGCTCTTCCTACCCTTCAGCCGTTCCTGCCCCGAGCCTCTCTAGAACAGCGTTACAGTTTGGAATCTGTCATTTGCCCCCATTTCAAATAAATAGGCATCTGTAAGTTTTCTTCCAGATTTTATGTATCAATTCTAACTAAACTTTTCAGTTCCTGATAGAACCTGAGATGATTATGTGTGGTTAACCTCAAGAACAGACACGCTGTAACTGCTGTTGCAAGTTTAATCAGGTGTCATGAAATTACTGATAGACTGAAGGAAACATTCTCTTCCAGTTCCTAAAAAGAGGGAACAAGGTGCAAGGAACATCACTGGCTCAGGACATATAAGTACAAACAAATCAAACTTACCTTCTAAAGCACTTTTCTGCAAAAAGGAGAATGCGCCAAGCTCGCGTAGTCTTGGCTTGAACAGCGATTTCTTTTTTTGAAGCTTTGAGAGCTTTAGTCCTGTTTCAGCTGGAAGCTTTTTGGGGTTAGATTTGAGAGTGGTGGGAGGGAAAAGGTAAACTTCAATTCTGGACTGTTTCCAATTAATTTCCTCCCACTTTTTCTTGTACTTCCCTGCAGACAAATCAGACAAGGCCTGTATCCAGAAGAACTAGAAATGCAGCCTAAGCAAAACATTGCAAACTGAAACTGAGAGTTTTGCAGCACAGATACCAATTGTGTAGTGTCACTTGAGGATTGAGGAGGGAATCTGTAGCAGTAAGGACTGAGCAGAAGGGAGACACTGGTGCAGCTGGTTGGCATCAGTGAATCCTTCTCTCTGGCTGACCATGAGGATGCTCTCAGCTGGCGTCTGCTCTGGAGTTCTCTGGAGTGCGGTGGTGACTCACAGGCTGCCTTTGGTGGCGCCTTTGCTGGAAAGCTCTTTGAAAGCTGAATGTTCTGAAGAGATTTGTGATACAGCTAGGTTGAAAAATATTAATAGTCAAGTTAAATTCCAGATCAAACGTCTCCTGGGAGCTGAGTGTGCTGCCTGGTTTTGTGCAGCGGTTGCACTGCTCTGAGCAGCGGGGGCGAGCAGGGCTGCCGCATGCTGTGCTGGTGGTTTGTTCCAGCTCCAGGCCATCTCCAAGCAGAGCGTGGTTATTTGTATAACAGTGTAAATGGTGCTCTCTAAACCAAGAAGGAAAACACTGGGGAGCATACAAGTTCTTTCTGACCTGGGCTTCCCAATCCTGAAATAATGTGTTGCATCCTCCTGAGCTCGGCCCTTCGAGGGACTGACCAGTTCCATAGTGTGTGGGCACTGCAGTCTTGATTTGGTGCATGTATTACTGCTACACTAAAATCCTCTTTCCTGAGGTATTACCCACAGCTGGAAAATCCATTTGTTCTGAACAAACTCCAGCTGCCTGGCAAGTGCCTGTGCAGGACTGGGGAGCACTGGAGCTTTGGCCGTGCTGCAAAGGCTGCCTCTCTTTAAAGAGGAGCTCGCTGAAGCAATAGAGCTGGGAAGCAGAAGTGTCTGCTGCTGGTGTTTTGTAAAGTACGGGGCTGCAGAGAGATGTGAGAGGCCACATGGCTCTGGTCCCTTCAGCAGGGCAGGGCTGTACTTGTGTCTGGTGGGCTGGCTGTTGTCCCCAGTGATGGGTTGCACTCTGCAAGCATTGCTTTGCAGGCATGATAATCCATTTTTTTTCACCCTGGTTCATGGTTTCGGTTTCAAGTCTTACTAATGTATCTTTCTTTTCCTGGAGAAAGAGAGTGATAAAACGCAGAGGGAGGTGGGTGCAGAGTCTGTGTAGTTGCATTATGTAGTGAGTTGGGCTGCTGTTCACTTCTAAAAGCTGATGTCTTTTGAATCCTCAGAGGAGTCGCAGGTGTTCCTCGTGTCCCAGCTGGTTTTCAGTTGTTGCCTTATGAAACTTGTTATTAAAATGGCTGAATTTTGATTGGAGATACCCTCTGGAAAGAATTTTCTTCTGATGTTGCAATTCGTTATTCCAGATGTTGGTAATTAAAGTGCAGTAAACTTTTCTTTCATACGGCCTTGTGGCAGATAGCAAATCTTGAAAGAACTGAGATGACTTTGTTCATTTTGGCATTCCAGCTGTAACATACAGCCTAATCTTTCCCAAGCACAGCAAGAAAAAATCATCCTTTAAGCTTCTTCTTTTTATACTGATTTTCTTCTCAACATCTAAGCTTGAACCTTTTGCTTCTTCTTGAATATTGAGTAACTTTATTATGCAGTGAAGAAAACTTGTTTGAAAAACAGTGGGTGAACAACATGATAGGTACCCTGAAATCCAGGGAGCCCTGCTGTGTCGCAGCTCTGCTGTGTCCACACGAGACCCATGCCTTTGGCCTTGTGTGGAAGTTAGGGTTCTCACCTGCCGGGAGCCCCCCTGAGCCCCATGGGAGCTGTGCCACAGGAGCTTCACCTTTGCCAGCCAAGAGTTTTCCATTGCTTCAGGACATGGAGAGGAAGTGAAACTACTGCAGATGTTGATCCAATATGTGGAAGTTTTGGAGAGGAGGGATGTGTGTGGATGTTGGCTTTGGAAAACAACAGTTATTGATCGCCAAGGCTTGCTGCAGTATTTTTTGACCAGTGGGGGATAGAAGTCAGATCCTGGCAATGTGTCTCGTTGGAAAAAATGGAAGTGCAAGACTGTCTCTTCATCTGCCTCTGCAAACCCATTTGCCATAGTTAAATAATCAAGTCTTCAGAGAGCTTCTAGAATATGTCTAAATAGTTTCTTGGTACAGAGAAGTTACGATAGTTTGTCCCCAGCTGCAGCCAGTGAGTGAAGGCTTGAGTTACCATTGCCTGCTGTGGAGCTGTGTTTTTGGAATAGTGGAGAGGCAGCCCAGCCAAGTCTGCCTGTGGTCATGTACAAATGTGACAAATACAGAAGTCCAGAAAGGCTGTGTCCTCTAAGCTTCTGACGTCCTCCTGGGTGTTACAGGGTTAAACTTGGAGCACGTGTTTTTAAACTCAGCCCCAGGGATGAGGCAGGTGAGCCTCTGGAGTCAGCCTGAAGTTTTTGCTGTTAAAGGTGTAGGAGGAGTTTACTGGTGTGAAGCTTTATCAGAAGGTTCACAAGCTCCCAGAATGTTGTGCCTTGATTATTTTTGTCCCTTGCTTTTTGGGGTTTGTTTTGAGCCCAGGGTCAGGGCTGTCCCTGGCTCTGATCCACAGCATTGCTCCACTGGCATCCTCTGAAGAGCAAGTTGTGGCTGAAGTTTTTACAGCATCTCCTTTAGTTGCAACTGCCAACCAAATGTTGCAGGCAGAGCAGGAAATTGAGAAGCTCCTGGAGAGTGAAATGCTTTCCTGTGTGTTATTTACCTAATTTTAAAATGTTTTAGAAGCTATTGCATGGCATCAGATCTTATTTGGAATGTTGAGGTGTATGCCATAAAATGCTATGTCACTTTTCTCACTGGACAGGGCTGACTTCCACCCTGACTTTAGGGCTGTTGTGTTCAGGTGATTTCTGAGCATAGGACTAATGAGATTTCTTCCCAAGCCCTGAGTGATGGGAGAGTTGCTGATGGGTCAAGCGTGGGCGGATCCTGTGCTGACTTTTAGGGTACTTTTAAGGTGTTACATAGCAGACCTGCAGGGTAACTTTGGGGAGGCAGTTCAGGTATAAAATAACATATTTTTAATAAAGAACAAAATAATATTGTGGTTTTCAACCCTCAGCAGAGAGTACATTTAAACAAACAAAACCAAAACCAAAGCCCTGCACAGTTTGGGACTGGTTCTTGGGGTTTTTTGTTGGTTTTGGTTTTTTTTTTTTCCCTTTAGATTAATCCACTTATAAAACCTTTCAACAGTAGCAGGGAGCACATCAGGCCACTCATTGCATCCCATCCATGTGTATCTCTGGTGGCGGTATCTGAGATATGTGATCACTTGAATGTGAGGGTCTAGAGACCAGAGGTAGAAGGGGGGGTACTCTGCCAGTCACCCAGAGCACAGGGGTACAGGTACACCATGAGGCCGGTGCCTCAGTAGGCAGAACTGGTGCTGCAGGATGTGCTGCACAGCTGGGATTGAACCTGGGCTGTGGGAAGATGTGCATTAGCTGTATGAGATAGGGTGTGTGGGAGCAGATGCTTAGATGTGTGAAGGAAGCAATTCTTTGTATGGTCTCTCTCAAGGTGGAGGGAGATGTACAGATGGTTGTAGGGCCCAGGATTTGGGAAATCCAGTTTTAGTGGTGAAAAGGAAAGCACTGATGTTTGGAAATGCCCTTTAGCAGCTGAAAACCTTCACTTCACTGGTGACATTTGCAGGATTGTATGATTAGAAAACTCAGTGTCTGTGTGCCTGAAGTGGCTAAAAAAGCTTTAGAAAGCCGGCTGGGAAGGCTTGCACCCGGGGTCAAACTTCAGCTCGTGTGAGCAGTGGTCGGAGCTCTGATCTGCCATCAGTGAGTGGCTTACCTGCTAAAAATTTTTAAAAAGTCCTCGTGTGCAGATGGGTGGGTTATGTTGGCTACACAACTTGGTTATCGCAGGTGGCACCGTGGGTGAGGTGCCAGGTCTCGATTACAGTAATCAGGGAAATGGGTGGCTCATTGAGAGGAACAGATTCGGCCACTGGCAGGATCATGTGTTGGATTTTTCCTTGGTGGATGTGTCCCAGGGAAGCCAGTCTATTCAGGAGCTGGTGTGTATGCACTGCTCTCAAAGAAGGTGGAGCTGGTTCTAGTTCCAGTTTGCTCTGGATCCTGTCAAAAACGCAGGATTGCTCCAAGGCTTTAGACTGGTTGGGATATTCATTAGGAGGCGGGCCACGAGCAGAATGGCAGAGCCACGACCTGCACCTGACAGTCCCCATTACTGCCAGCATTTGGCTGAAGCTTTTCCTATTGTCTTTCTCATCTTGTGCTTTTTGCTTTGTGGCTTTGATCCAGGTGTTCATCTGTCCTGCTGTGGTTTCCCTGTCTGGGAGAAATAATTGTTTTGTCCATCTTCAAAGTCCAGATATGGAGAGCAGAGCTGGGGAACCCTTTAGCTCCTTGACTCATGCTTACTTCTGCTGGGCACATCTCCTGCACTGCGAGCACTGGTCCAACCTGATCTCTGCAGTCTTTTGAGGGAGTTTTGCCTGCCTCATTGCCCTTTGGATGACATAAACCGGATTACAAATCTCATTGCAATGCGTGAGGACTGATGAGGGGGAGTATCTTGCAGGCATGTTTCACTTCACAGGATCCTGCACCAGCACCCCGTCTCTGCCTTGGAGCAGTGACAGAGCACAAGCCGCTCTTCAAGGAACTGGCTTTTTTTGCTGCACGTGTTTGAGTTTTGGAATTCTAGTGCAGAACTTGCTCTTCTCAGCCAACTTTCCACAAACAGGGTTTGGTTTTTTTCCAATTTGAGTATTATCTACAAACTCAGCCCATTATGTTCTGGGTCTGCTCAGAAGCTGAGGATGCAAAATGTTGCTGAGAAGAGACTTCTGGTTTATTTGCTTATGTCTAAGTGTGGCAGCAGAGGGGATGTTGATAATAAACCTAGTGTCTCCAATACTTTTTTTTTAAAATGTGGACAAGAAATGTATCCCCAAGGAATGGGCTCAGAAATCACAGGTGCTTAGAAAAAACAAATCAGTGTGTGATTCAAACTAGCTGTTTGGGTCTTGTTTCTTACCCTGGGATTTTGATGTTTCTGCTGTAAATAGAGCTGGGGAGGGGGCTGGAGCACAAATCTGATGATGAGTGGCTGAGGGAGCTGGGTGTTCAGAAAAGGAGGTACAGGGGGACCTTCTTGCTCACTAAACTCCCTGAAAGGAGAGTTCAGCCAGGTGGGGGTCAGTCACTTCTCCCAGGTAACGAGTGACAGGATGAGAGGAAACAACCTCAAGTTGTACTGGGGAGGTTTAGTTTGAAAAAAATTCCTTCATGGAAAGGGTGGTCAGGCACTGGCACAGCCTGCCCAGGGCAGTGGTGGAGTCACCATCTCTGCAGGGATTTAAAAGCTGTGTGGGTGTGGCACTTGGGGACATGGGTTAGTGGTGGACTTGGCAGTGCTGGGGCAACAGTTGGAATAGATGATTTCAAAGGCCATTTCCAACCTGAACAATTCTGTGAGCACTGGGTTTGGGCTGGATGAGCTGTTGACAATTGTGAGAGAAGACTGTGTGTTGATGAGCTGATTCTTCAGGGATCAGGAAAGGGACTGACTTGGCTGTACACCGTGGTTCGTGTTCCACTGGGTATGGAGTGCACTGCAGATGTTATCTTTGGATTTCAGTTGCTTCTCTACTAACCATGAAAATCTCGCTGCTTTTCCTTCGTATTTGCTGAATGGCATGAGTCAGATATTAAAGCAGTGACTTCAGGTTCCACCCTGGGCTGGACCCCGACAAGGAAACGCCAAATAACTCGTAGCAGAAACCCACGCGTTTCCTGAGGAACGGCAGGGTGGCCATTCCCTTCCAGCCCGAGCAGGGCTGCCAGGGCAAGGCCATGGGGCTGCCTGTGTCTGTCAGATGGGGAGCACAATGAGCCTCAGTATAAATACTCCCAGGACACAGTCAGTGAGGGCAGTTTTATTCCAGTACGCAGAATGGACCTTTTTCCTCGGGACTTTAAAATAAACAAAATTTTCCGCTGAACAAATGGAACTGACCTTTTTTATTAAAAGCATGTATCTTCTCTTGCTTGTTTCAGTAAGAGGGTGTTAAAATTGAAAGAACTCCTTAACTTGCAGAACAGCTGACTTAAGTAATTCCAATAGCATTTATCATCTTCCTTTTTTGTTCCTTGAAGTTGGAGAGTTTGTAGCCTTTTTTTGAAGAGGAGAAATAAGAAAAGTAGGTCTAAGTCTGTGTGTTCTTTGCACAGGTGGAAAGAGAGGCTGAGTCTATGAAGTTATTTTTTAAGTTGATGAAAAGATTCACATTCCTTTTGAAGAGGATTGATCTGCCTACAAGCTCAAACTTAGTCCTGCTCAGATGCAAAAGAAGGATTACAGATAGTTATCAAGAGCAGCTTTAATAAAGAGATTAGAAAGTCTTCTATTAGAAATTAGAAACTATTCTGTAAAGTGAGGGAATGCTACCAAGGTGCTGAGACACCAGTGAAGGGTTCTCTCCCTCTTGAACGCATATACATGAAAGAAGCTGTCCTGACAGATGAAGCCCTTGGTTGTGTGAGTTGCTTAATTTCCAAGACATGAAAAAGCACTTGTGCTTACCCAAATCAGTGTTTTCAGGGCTTCAAGGATCACGTTCTTGTACCGGCTTTTTGTTTTTTTCCTCTGTAGTGTGGCCAAGCCTCTAACCAGGAACAAGCCCTTTAGTTATTTTAGTTAGATTTTGGCTTAGTTGAATCTGACAGAACTCCAGTTTCATGGGAATGTTTGATTCCTGTTGTGCATAGAGATCTCAAAAAAATCCTTTCCTTGGATGGGATGGTGAGGATTTGTTTGCCTGCTCCTACTTCCAGGAGGCAAAGATTGCAGATTCACCCCGTTTCCCTGAAATTTAACAAACCTAATTATTTTCATATATCTTCTTTGAGGTTGTGGTTATTTTATTTCCTTTTATTCCTCCCCTTTTTTCTTTTTCATTGCTTTCATTTGAACTTCTTTTATGGATTTATTGCATCTTGAAATCCAGCCACCAGGATGAGGCAGCATTCCAGCTCTGATCCCAGCAGTGCTGGCGCACAGGGATTACTGTGCGTGCCTTACATAAGGCAGCCCTGTTTACAGACAGGGATTTTGGTTTTACCAGCAGTATGATGTTGTTGGATTGTGTTCAGCATGACTCACTGTAACCCCAGCTCTTTATATCTGCACAGCTACCTCTCAGGGACCAGGTTAAAGGCGATTGGCAAAAACAGGATTTTTGTGAGTCTGCAGAGCATACCTGATTTTGGGGATGAGGTACCCCCTTCCAGGGAGGAACTTCGCTGTTTCTGGCAGCTTGGGCGAGCTGCTGCCTTCCCTCAAAGGCAGAGAGCTCTCCTGCCCACATGTGGCTCATCCGAGCTGTGTTGGGCTTTTCTCTGCATCTTCTCTCCAATTCTTGCATTTGCTGTTTGTTCCATGTGTTCTCTTTGCTGGGTAAATGTTGAAAATGTGCTGGTGTGCTTTGCTGTTTGCACGTGGCTCTTGTAAAAGTCATGATTGGTCTGAACAGTTGAAAGAGAAAGGAGGCAGGCTGGCCTGCTGCCCTTCCCAGGGAGGATTTTTGGTGCTTTTGAGAGGTTCATATCCACACATTCACTGTTGGGATGTACCACAGGGGATATAGAAATGGAAGCATGTGCATTTCTTAAAAGAAATAAAGAGAAAAAAGACCAAAGATGGGGTGGGGGAGCCTTTTGGGCTTGGACAACCTTTCAGGTGCTCAGAAAGCTCCTGAAGGCAGCTGAGAAGGGCCTCCTGAACCCAGCCACATAAACTGGTTTAGGTAGCGTGTTCAGGTGAATCTTTGCTGTGTTTATGGAGAGTATGAATACAAGTGTTCAGGATGGCTCTAGCCAGAACAGCACAGGCCCACGGGGTTTCATTTGCTTCCCCATTTCTGTGTCGGCACATTCAGTTTGAAAGGCTTCATCAGGTTAAAGGGTGGTTACCAGGAATTCTCTCTGGGAAAGGCAAATTTGCAATTCTGATGGTAAATTATGTAAGTAGAACACTTGGAGCCTTAATTTTATGGTAAGGCAGCCTCACAAAGCCTATTAAAGGGGACAGAAGACTCACAAAACACGTGTCTGTTGGGGCCCTGGGGTGCTGCTGGGAGGAGGGTGAGGGGTTGGGCACTGCAGGGTTCCGAGTTGTGACTGTGGTGCTGTTCTGCAGGTCTCCCGGGGGCCAGGCCCGGGACAGAGGGGCCCAGAGCTGCCATGACGACAGGTGACTGCTGCCACCTCCCCGGCTCCCTCTGCGACTGCCCGGGAAGCGCTGCCCTCTCCAAGTCGGTGGAGGAGGCGGGCGTCGGCCGCCCGCAGTACGTCACCCAGGTCACCGCCAAGGACGGGCGCCTCCTCTCCACCGTGATCAAGGCTCTGGGCGCCCAGAGGTGAGGCTGCTGCAGGAGCGGGGCTCGGAGCTGCAGCTGGGCTCTTCCCCTTTTTTGGTGGCTCAGGGGTACAGGGAGACAGCAAAGTCTTGTTTTGTGAAGGAGTTTGCCATGGTGCTAATACCGAGTGTGAATCCTCATGAGCTTCCCCAGCCTGTGCCCTCCCTGGGGCTCCCACTGCCCCATGTGCTGGTGGCCTGGAGCTGGCGTGGTCATGGAAGCCCCAGCACAGGTGTCTCTCCCTGCATGCTGCTGTCACAGCCTCGGGGGCAGCAGCAAAGGTGGGGCCTTGCAGGGCAGCGTGCTGTTCATGGAGACATTTGAAGGGCTGGAAGGGAAGCACAGCCCCTGTTCCAGGAACATCCATGGCGTAAAGGCATGGTGTTGATCTTCAGCCACAGGGAGGGGAGGGTGTTTGTGTTGCAGGAACTACAGCATCCAGCTATTGCTGGAGGGGACACGTGGCAGCGTTACTGGCTCAGACTCCTCCTGATGTGACTTCTTGTCATGTATTTTGAGCTGCTTCCAGAGTAGAGGACATTTGGCAGCACTGTTCAGTCCAGCTACCAAGAGCTGTCACATTTTGTGTTCAGAAATCCTCTCTGAACAGCTGTTACTTTTTCCAATGAATTTGGTCAAACATTTAGGAGATGTCAAAGCAGTGATTGCAGACATGGGGGAGGGATGCAGGGAAGCTGGATGAGAATAGAGGCAAACATAATTGCTGCATCCAGCAAACCTGGAGCAGGTCAATAAAAATGTGAAAGGAACTGGGCTTGCTCTCTGGCGATAGGCTGGGTGAGAAGTTGTTTAACCCTTTAGAACTTGCGGGGGTGTAATAATCATGTGGAAAAACTGCCTGGAAACACACGTTAAAAAACCCCAACAGGATTCTTTGTTTCTACATGGACACCAGTTTGTTTATTTTGGTGGTTGGTTTCAGTCTCTTCGTTGTCACCAGCACTTAGCACAGCAAAGCCAGGAACAGCGTGACTGCACTGGAATGTTGAATTACTGATACGGTGTCTACAGCCTGCTGGAAAACTGTGTCTGAGTGTGTATCCTGTGAGAGTGTGACCGGGCCCCCACTGGGGGGTGGGGGAAGAAGGAAGGAAAATGAAGTCTGATAAGAAATTTTTTTTCACACACTGACAGCAAATTTTTTCATTTTTGATTGTTTATTGGTAGCCAAGGTTACAGTAATGTGCTGGAAATACGAAACTTCTCAAACAGGAAGAGAACGAATGAAATATCTTACAGATGCTTTTCTTAGGAAATGACAAATGCATGGGAGCACTGGGGGGACTTTGGCATTGTCTGTCCGTGTCACATGGGCTCTGTGTCGGGCTGTACTTTTGCTGTACTGGTACAGCATTTTTATGGCAATAAATGTTACAGAATCATCAAATAATTCAAATTGGAAGGGAATTCGTAGGATGTCTGTCTGGTCCCGCCTCCTGTTAGAGCAAGCCTGCTCAGAGCCTTGTCTGATGTAGTTTCCAGGATCTCTGAGGATGAAGTTTTCACCACCTCCCCCGACTCCTGTTGCACCTTTTCCAGGGATTGTCTTGGCTGAAGAAGTCCCCTAAATAAAAGGCATGTAAAAAGGAGGAGAGAACACGGGTCAGTGGTTCACCAGTGATGTTTGGCAGAGAGAAGGGGACGGTGTACATTGGGTGTAATTTGCTTCACAGCCTTAAATATGAATAAAAGTCCAGTTGAGATGAAACCAGCTAAATATTAAATTGAAAGTGGTAGAAATGTCCTGTGGCACACAAAGAGAGGAATCTTGCTTCTCCTTTAGCAAGCTGGCATGCACTTCCTTGCTGGCTCTTCTCTTTCCTTCATGTCCCACCAACTTTTTCCCCCATGTGCTGCTTTTCCTTGAACTGTGCTTCCATGTCTCACTCTTGCTTTCTGTGCAAACTAATGGAAGTGGTGCTGCTGTTTTTGAAGATTACTAAGTGCTTGCTCTGACTGTTGTGTTGCAATCCCACAAACTTCTGCAGTGAGGTGGGGTTTTTTGAAGTTGGAATAGCGGTGGAGTGTGAACTCTGGTACGGGTTCAGTGTGGCTTTTGTTCTGTCATCAATATGTAGAAAAAAATGGTATCTGATATCACTCACCTGGATTTCAAGAGGACATACATATAATAGGGTCTTTGAAATAAAGATGTTCCTTTCTCTTCCTCTCTCGCACCCCCAAATCTGGGCAGCTTTGGATGTAAGAGGAGAATTGTGTGAAAGAAATGGTTGGTTGGAAGGTGGAAAGAGAGATGCTAGTGAGGGCCTGGTTTCCATGGTCCAGGGAAGACAGTCCTGCCCTGGGCCTCTGCTGTCCAGCACTTTGTTCCTAAATGATCTCAGTGAGTGGTGAATGCTGAAGATATGTACTGAACTGCTGAGAACAGAAAACTTTGGTGTCTAGAGCCATTTGGGGCTTCCCAGGGAGCCCAAAACATCCTCATCATGGGGCTGGCATATGTGGCACAGGGCTGCTAAGAAACCTGTGCTTTGTGATGCCGGCTGGGATGCCTCATCCCTGTAAGTGTTCCAGGCCAGGTTGGCTGCAGCTCTGAGCAAGCTGGTCTAATGAAAGGTGTACCACTAATTGTTCACAGTCAGTGGGGCCAGCTGAAGGTGTCAGGAATATCTTGGGAACAGATGGATGGTTTGAGTGTGATGAGCAACACAGGCCTCCTACAGGGAAGGTTGAAAATGTCTCTGAAGCTGTTTGTTACTTTCTTTGGTGGGTACCTCTGGTTCTGTGAGGTCTGTGAGGTTCTCTGTGATTTCTGTAGTTGAAACTCGTGGCCAAGGAGGTGTCGTTGCTGAAGCACCAAAGCATTTCGGCAGCCACCGAGAGGCTGAACGCTGCAGAGCGGTTGTTGCTCTGGGGAGCATGTGCCTGTGGGATGCCAGAGAGTTACTGTGCAGTGATGGGCACAGGGTTTGTATGCTGGAGACCTTGGTCTGGGTGCCTGCTTGCTGTGAAATATGTTGTGTTCTTGGAGAGGTGAGCTTCCAGGGTCAGTGCAGTTGTATCTTGAGATATTGCTGTTCCTTGTGCAGTTCCTGCTCAGCCCAGGCTGCAGAGCCAAGGTGGGCTGAGAGTGGGTAGGTGATCTGGTAAATATGACTCTGATTACCACTTCTTGAGTGGCTGCAGGTGGCTGGGGCATGCTGTGACTACAGTGGGTCATTTGGCTTCACTTTGGGCTTCTGGATTTGCACGAGTGCTTCAGGCTTGGTGTTGGGCCCAGTATCAGCCCCTGCCCACTGTTAGCAGAGCTGAAAACTGTGGGACATGTGCTGCGGTCACTTCTGGGGCCAGCTGAGCTGGCCAGGCTGATGTGCCATCTTCTCTTGTTGTTACAGGTCTTCCAGATTTTAAATTATCTAAAATGTCCTGAGCACCTCCATGGTCCCCTCAGACTGGTTTCTTGCTGCAGCAGGCTCCTGGCATGCTGTGCCACACACTGCCTGCTGTTCATGTGCCTTCCTGGGGCTTGGTGGGACCAGACCCTGTGGCTGTGTTGTTCTGCCTGCTCTGACTGTGATTTCATTCTGTTTGTCTCTCGTTCTGCCTCTTTAGTGATGGTCCCATCTGTCGAATCTGTCATGAAGGTGGAAATGGGGAGGGACTGCTTTCCCCATGTGACTGCACAGGAACACTGGGCACCGTGCACAAGAGCTGCCTGGAAAAATGGTTATCCTCCTCCAACACAAGTTACTGTGAGCTCTGCCACACAGAATTTGTTGTAGAGAGAAGACCAAGACCCTTGACAGAGGTACCATTTTCTTCCTGCTTCATTTTTATTTCCATATCATTTGAGAGAAAATGACTGATTGCCTTACCGTTTTTGTAGTTCTTGCTGTCTCCTCCTCCTCGCAGTACCTTTGTACTCACAAAGAAGAATCTATTTGGAGAGATCAAGTCTCATATCAGACCAAGTGATGTAGTTGCAAACACGCAGTAGTAGCGTTTGGGGCAGCTCCTACCTGCGACCTACCCACGTGCCACCTGCTAGTGGCAGGCACCGTGCTTGTGGCTGTGCTTAATGCCTGCGCATCAAAATGCAGATGTCACAACATGACTGACTGAAATATGAAGTTCTCATAAATGTTCTTTTTTATCCTGCTGGTTTTAATCTTATTTCACAGTGTTGCATTAGTGCAGCTCTCTTGAATGTGCCTTCCTTATCATGCTCTGAAAAGTGAGGTGTGATTGCTGATACTGTTTGTAAAAGACCTGTCTTCCCATGACTAATATTGATGTGTGCTTCAAAGCCTTTGGGCCTTGCTCCTTCCTGCTGCTCTGTGCTCCTCCCAGCTGAAGGAGAAAACAGGACACGGCTCAGCTGGTCCTTATGTTCCTCTTTGTACTGACTGTTCAGGGATCAGTCTGTCAGCCCCCCAGAGTTGGAACACACAACCCAGGCTCTGGCTGGTGGGTTGGGTTTTTTGTTTTGGGAACAAAGGCAGCATGGACCAGGCCATTGTCTGACCTCAGAGTTCAAGTGTACATCCCCAAAAGAGCAATAAGTAAACCAGTGAGGTACAATACAGAAAGCTTAAGGATTTGTTTTAGAAGATGGTTTATGTTTGCAATTGTGTGAGCTTTCCCCATGTCAGTGTGCTGCTGGCTTGGCTTGGGGGTTCCTTCAACACACTGTGCAACTGCAGAGAAGCGTCAGTCTGCAGCTGGGCATTTACACTTAACAATTTTGGGAGCCCCACATTCCTGCAGCCATCAGCAGTGGGAGGCTCCTGTTACCTGTCAGCTGCTGGAGGTTTGTCACTCCCTGCCAACAGAGTGTGTCACTCCCTGCCAACAGAGTGTGTCACTCCCTGCCAACAGAGTGTGTCTGGAGGCAGGGTTGTTTCGGATTTGTAGTGGTGACTGCTTTGTCCACTCTCCTTCCCCTTGCCCCATCAGTTAGGTCAAAACTGAGTCACAGCTGGAATTCTAAGTTGCTTTTCACATCTCTGCTTCCATTCTTATCAGTTCCAGAAGTTGCTTCTTTTTTCTTCCCACCTTCCTCTGGAAACAGTATTTGTCCCCTCCTCGTCTCCACGGTCCCCACCTCTATTTCTCACACTCCCATCTCCTCCCAGTGAACCTTGGAGTGGAAAAGAGTCCACCAGCTGGGGAAGCATTCGAGCTTCAGTTTGCAAAATGGATATTAAGTTTTAATGGCTGTTTAACTTAAAACTGATTGTCATGGACTTGACAGCCCCAGACAGGGGGAGGCTTTAGCCTTCAGTGCTAACCCAAACCATGTATTTAGCACAGTAGTTTGTATGAGCATTACCTCAGTGGTTACTGCTGTTGCGGTCTTACTGCTTCTCTCCTAGCTGCTACAGCATGTAAAATGGCGCTTTGGCTAGTATCTCTCAAATGGTTGTTCCAGAGGTTGCAAAACACTGCTTTAAAATATTTAGGAAGGGCTGTATCTTGGCTTTGAGGACACAGTGCAGGCAAGCCCAGGGACAGTGAGTTTGCTAGGGCTTATGCGGGCCAAGTTGTGAGTGCAAGTCGCAGATGTTTTAGCTTAAGAGCTGGTAGAGTATTCCCATCCAGAAACAAACACGTGGGAGTGCGTTTAGCTATCTTTCACAATGCTGTGGCACCTCGTAACAACTGTAGGCTTGGAAAACTGCACACTCAAATAAAAGCTTAAAGACCAGTGTGTATTGGAGGAGTTTCTTCTCTGACACCAACTCAGTGCTTCCATCTGGCATGAGGAGCTTGCTGGGGGAGTGGGACAGAAAAGTCTGTCTGTACTCCAGTGTGGGTGAATAAGCGTTCCAGGACAATCAGTTTTAATTCTGTTGAAATTTGTGAGATGCCCCTCTGGACTAGAGCCTGTAAGGGTATGGTGATCAGCAAAGAAACCATGAGTGCTGACAGGTGATGGGTGGGCAGCATTTAATGAACTCAAACACAGGAGAACTGCCACAGTGTTTTTGGAGAATAGACTCCTTGAGCCATTACTGCCAGCCAGCAAAGGCTTTGGAATTCCAGTGGTTTGTTACTTCTGGTATTTTAGGACTGTCTGTGAGCACAGTGAAGGGGATGATCTACCCTGTTGTGGTGTCTGCTGGGGAACAGCTTGCCTAAAGTGCCTTGTGAGCCTGGAGGCTGGTAAGCACCTGATGAAAAGTCTCCAGGTAGCTGGCAAGAGTGATCCCTGTTGCAGAGCAGAGCCTTCATGGTACAGCCCCAGAGCAGTTCCCTTGCCAGCGGCTCAGGGGCAGTAAGGTTTGCTGTGGCTTGGAAAGCAGCATATAGCCTGATTTAACACTTCTCGTGGTAGCAGGCTGCTCTTGCCCTTCTCCCGGGGCTGGCAGCACGTCCCCCCAGGAGTGGAGTGCGGCGGGGGCGGTGCCGGCAGTGTGTGCTCAGGTGTGCACAGCCCATTCAGCTGATCAGCACACGGGCTCTGTGCCTGCCACACCACGGCTGGAGGGCTCCTGATCGAGCAAAATGGCTCACCTGGCTGGAAAGACCTCCTGCTTTTGTTGTATTACTTCCACCACGCTATAAACCCTCTGATCCTTGCCTGGAGTCTGGGGAAAGTGTCCTGGAGTTGAGTTTCTCATTTTCCTTGGGAGCTATTACAGCCACTGTGAGCTCCTCACCACTGCAGTCTGTGCTGGGCAGAGGCAATGGCATTGACTGTGTTTCACCCCGTGAGGTTTGCTGGGGCTTAGAGGTCTCTTAGAGGTCAGCTGACCGAGTGTGACTGCTTTAGGAAGCTCCCGCTGGTGGAGACTCTGCTCTTGGTGCAGAGCCCTTTGGAAGGAGCTGATAACCCCTTGGCAGCTGGCTGGCACTTTCCATTAATGCTCTGCCTGCAGTCTGGTGCAATCTCATCCCCGCACCAGACCAGGCTGCAGCTCTTCACCAAATACTTTTGGGAAGTGTCATCCCCAAGTTGTTCATCTGTTTCTGAGAAGAGGGCTGGGGAAAGAGGCTGCTTAGTCATTTTAAAATGTCACTGTTCCCTCAGCCACCTTATCTGGGAAGTTCTCTGCCTCTTGGTTGTGGGGAGAGGTGGGGAGTGTTTTGAAACTTGGGGGGAAGTGATGTGTGTGGGAAGTGTGCTGTTGAGGAGCCCTGATAAAAATCCACTGCTCACCAAGTGAAGCTGGGAAATCAAAATAGGAATTAAGAGCAGAGGATAAATGGGTGGAGACTAGGACTACGGATGATGTGGGAGCATGCAGCATGGGAGTGGTGTTGATGAAAGGGTCTGTTCCATGTGTGAAAGGCTGTCCAAGCATTCCAGCTCTCTTTTGCTGTCACCTGGCCACAAGGGAATTCAGTAACATGCTACCTGCTGCTGTTGGGCCTCTGAGGAGAAAGCAACTCTTGCTGTTGGCTCTGCCATGTCCTGCGTTTCCAGCCTGGGGAAACTTAGAGCTGGTCATAGTGGCTGCCGTGGTCACTGGTAGCACAGCTGATCTCTGGGGAGGGACCATCAGCTTCATTAAGAACTGTCTTTATCCGTGTGGTTTTGAAGGTCCTTCAGAAGGAGAGGGCCTGAGGCTGATTGTGGGCTGCAGGAGACATTTTGGTGAGTGCTGGGGTGAAGCTAATGGTCAAGTTGAAATGCTTCTGTGTAAACTTCCTGATTACTTGGAAGTCAGGAAACGTCATGACCAAAATTGCCTTAGTTTTTACTTCAGGCCTCTTATCTATCTGTGTTACAGTGTGGTCTTCATGGTCACAGGCTGTGTCTTCCAGATGTAGTGCACGGATGGAAGATGCTCACTGTCTAACTTTGTTAATCCTGCTGTGTGCTTATGTGCCTGCTCACCAAGACCAAACTGTTCATTTTCTCACGAGCTTCTCTGGAGGTACTTACTGCTGTGACATCTGAGCACTTCACAAACAGTAACTGAATTTTGCAGCCTCCTTTACAGAGCAAAGGTGTCAACTTTGTGCAGTATGGATTAAAAATACTTTGTTAATAGAATTGTATTTTTGTTTTCTTTAAGCAGTCATTGATTTATGTTGTGGCCTGTTCAATGTAAAAACAGTAACAGTGTTGACTGCCGGTGTGCCTGATCCCTGAACCCAGAGTGGGGAACTCGTCTGAGCCCAGAGCCAGCTCTGGCAGCCACTGGCTGGCCCATGGATGTAGGGGAGATATCTCCTTCAGTTCAGTCTTAGCTGAGCTATTTTTTAACTAGGAAGTTGATTGAAAGCTAAAAAATCCATGAAAGGCTTTAGTAAACTGTCCGGCTGGGAGATAATGGGCTGAGTGCTTTTTGGGGGCATGTTTTGATCCCCTGCAGGTGGAGATGCAGAATTGACCTGCAGCCCTAGGTGGAGAGTTCTGTAGCCAGGCTTGCAGGATGCTGCTGCCTGTGCTGTGAGAGGACAGAATGGCTTCTGCTCGGCTCTGAAGTGGTCTCCTGCACAAGACAGTTGTGGACCAGGGTTCTTGAGTGAGGGGCATGTCCCCAGCAGAGAACAAAATGGCCAAGCCTTGGAGAGGGATGGTTTTGCAGTACTTGATTTTCCTATATGATTGTTAATTTAGTGGGCCTCCATGTGTTTGCAGGAAAGTGATCTGACTCCATGACACCCTAGCCAGCAGGGCTGGCACAGTCAAAAAAGGCAAAATACTTTCTGTGTTCTCTGGAAGATTTTGCCATTTGATATTTAGATGAAGTGTTTGAAGTGTAAGCTGCAGTACACACAGCTTTCCTGAAGGAGGTACTTCCCTCTTTGTTCTAATAATATCATGCACAGGAAATGCCCAGTTACTGCTCAATATTCTTCTTCAGGGCGTATCTGTACGTTTCCTGTCCAGAGCATGGTAGGAGGAGGAGCCCAGGCCTTTGGACCTGAAGGATTGCTGCAGCTTGGACAGCTCTTTCTCCCAGGCCACAGGTGGCCATACAGTTCTCTAGGCATGATTGAGTTTATTTGTCCTAATGTTTCATGCCTTAAATGTGCCTCAGCCAGACCTTATACTTTAAAGTCCTATATAGTATATGGAGAGAAGGGAATATCTCTTGTGATCAATTAATTCCTGCTTCCTTAGAAGGCTAAGATAGGATGTGTCAGCTTGTCTGGAGGAGCCTGCCTCTTCTAGCTGTAGGAGAACCAGGATAAGTGGTGTTACAGGCAACTTGTGTATGAGTCAAAACATTGCCTCCCTTGCCTCTGTCCTTAGTGTTCTCCGTTCCACATCAACTCTTCTCTTTGGTCTGGGGCAAAATCTGTCACAAACCTATTTTCTCTTACAAAGTGCTCTTCCTGCTGGAGATACTTTGTCCTTTGGGATTTCAGGCAGAGCTGCATGGATGGAGGCATTTGGGACTGTATTGGATGTGTTGTGTGTTTCCAGGAAGCATTACCAAGGGTGACGGTGGGGCTGTGTTTCTACAGCCACGAGCCCTTCTGCACAGCCCCTGGCCTTCGCCCTGGCTGCTGCCCACTGCCCACAGAGGGAGGTGGATGTGGGTTGGTCTGTATTGGTGTACGTGAGCCCACTCCTGCCCCTTTTTACTTTCCCAGGTTACCGACAAAAGTATTTCCTTTCCATGGCCGCCTTGTTTTGTGTGTTTTGCTGTGGCACCGACCCTCTCATTTCTCTCTTCAGTTCATTAACTACTTGTAAAGTGTTTTAGCCTCAAGCTGTTGTTAATTTTGTCTCCTCTGAGTGTTTCTCAATGGAGTGAAGAGAAACACCACCTCGGCAGCCCAAAGACTCCTGTTCGGGGCCATCTGCCCCTGCTGTGAGCCAGCTCTGGTCTCCCAGCTCCATCGGCTGGGCGCAGTCCTGGCATGGGGGGTCAGGTCTGTGCCCTAGCCCAGGTCTCTGCGGAAATGTCCCAGGGCTGCAGGTCAGGCAGGTGTCAGAGCAGCAACTGTTTAGTCCCAGCAAAGATCACTCCATACTCCAGAGGAAGGGTGTATTTTTGTTCACACATCATGCAGTTACCAGGGAGAGGAGCCAGGAGGTTTCAGGTGGACACAAACTGCTGGTGCAGAGACCAAGCCTCTGGCTTTGCTAAAATTACTGGGAGGTTGAAAGTCAACATACCCTCATGGTGAAAGCTAACAAGTATAAATGCAGGACTTGTTCATAATGCTTTTCCAAGCATTTAATACCTTTGCTAAGGCAAAACTCATTTATGACATCACTAAGACATCATTTAAGACATTTCACTGATTCCAAAAAAGATTTCTCTGGTGAACCAGTCACTTTTGGGGCAGTCCAGCCACACCTTTTGTTTCCCTATTTCTGTTCTTGCAAGCAAGTCTTGAGAGGAAGTCCCAAGAAAATTCTGCTTCTATGTCTTCAGTGCTGGTGTTTTCCAGCAATGTGTGTGTTAACAGCTTTATTTATAAATGGGCTGCTTTAGTGATTCTTGTGTACTCCTTGCCTCCTCAAAACAGCTCCTCCTTCCAAGGGTGCTGTGCTGTACAGGAGCCTGACAGTTCTTTGCTCCTCCTGTTTTTCTTGGAGTTTATGGTGCACTTTTGATTAAAGATGATTACTTTTCAATGATTGCTAATATTTTTGGTTCACTTAAACAGGATATTTTATGTAGGTGAGTGGATGATTTTTTTGTCTCTTGAAAGTACAGCTTTCAAACACAATGTAACATGTAGCGAAATGTGTTTGAAATTCTCTGAGGTGTTGCTTGACTGTGTGGGTCACGCTGGAGTAGGGGACACCTCCCATGGGTCTGTCACGTGCAGTCCTTCTGCTTTGTCTCCTGAGTCTCCTGCACCTCTGTGGCTGTGGGAGGTGCTGCAGAGATGTCCCTGGAACAAGCAAAGGGAGGTTTGCAGGCAGGAATTGTGATGTTACTTCTGCTTACGTTATTAGGGGAAGAAGTTTTGCCTCTGGGCACAGCGCCCAGTGCAGCACTCACTGCCCCCCTCCAGTTCAGAGAACTGAGCTGTGATATAAGCTCTCCCCCACCCTTCCTCCAGCCTTATCTTCCTTGCACACAGACTTTTCCCTTTGCTTTCCTCGAACTCTTCTGCTGAACTCACTGCACTGTTGTCTGATCTGTGTTCCTCTACCCTTCCCCAGCCCATCTCTCTCCTTGCTCAATGCACACCTCTTTGAGACTCCTGGATCTAGTGAAAAACAAAACAAAACCCTATTGGTTCCAGCTGAGTTCCCATTCCTCTAATCTTTTCCTTTCTCTCTTTACTTGCGTTTCCTGTCTGGAGATGCTGTTCGCAGATCCAACGTAAGATCCTCTTGGCACTTCTCTGTGCAGTTCCCGGCACTGCTCTGCAAATGGCAATGGCCTGATTGGGGCCAAAACGGGAAATACTTCATCCCTGCACTCTTGGCACTCACCAGCAAGAGTGTCTTCCTTAAGTGTCTGTCTTCACCACTTTGTCCATGCCTGTCTGTGCTGTGATGATCCAGAAGACCAGTGGGCTTTCTCTGAGGTGCAGCTGCTGGCAGTGCTGGGGTCCCGTATTTGCACGTGTCCTGGTGGCATTTGCCATGGTTACACCAACCACGGAAGCACGGGCTGCTCTGGAGGAAAGTGTCCCAGTGACCTGCAGCACTGCTTGGGTTTGTTCCTCTCCCGTCCACCATTTCTAGTGCTCCTGAATCTCTTGGGTCAGCCCAGAGCCCTGTGCTTCCCAGCAGCTGAGGGTGTAGGGAAGGCTTTCATGCCTGTCTAAGGAGAGATTTGGTTTGTGGAGTGTCAGTGGCAGGTAGTTAGGGAAAGGAGGATGAGGAGGGGCAGCTTTGTGCTGCAGCATTTAACTGCTTTGCTTGTGGGACTAGGGGCATTTCTGGGTTTTGGCTTCCTGAACTCTGGGTACTCTGTCAGAAAACGTCCCTTCTCACCGTGGTGACGGAAACAGGACCATTCTGCTGGGGCTGCCTATGGAGCCTGATGGCCTGCAAAAAGGTTTTGGTGGAGGCCCAGAGGAGGGATGTGACAGTCCCTCATCTGATGCTGTATTCTTTGATTCAGCATATTTCTCAGGGCAGGGACAGGGCTAATAGTGCTGCTGTGATCAAGGTCATGTGATTTTTTCTGGCTTTTATAGCCAGGCACCAGGTCAGCAGTGGAAGGAAAATCAACAGGCACCTGCGAGGCCACAGAGTAACTGCTTGGTAGGCAGAAAGCACGTGGGATGTTTTGTAATGCAGCCAAATACTTGTGTGGTGCTGTGGTTTACCATCATGCTGTAGCTGTGAAGCATGTGGGGAGCTCTGGCAGGGTCAGCTGGTGAGGTCGGCAGGTCACACTGGTCCTCACTCATGCCCAGCAGAGCGAGTGGTCCAGCTGCAAGGCTGGGAGAGATGTGAGCATGTGCTGGCTGGAGAGTGTTGGTCCCTGCAGTGCTGGTACTGTCCTGCACTGAGTGCTGTGTGTGATGTGATGTGTTTGTGAAATGGGCTGACAGCTCACGGCCATGGACATTTGGCCACACAAGGTAAGTCAGCTGTAAAAATCAATTAAAGCTAATTTTTAAAACGCCCATTTATAAGCCCCCAGACAGACTGCAAGGTGCTGAATACTGCTGGGAGAGTCCCTTTTCTGTCCACTTCCCTTGGTCTTGAGGGGCAGAATGCAGCCCAGGTCTGACATACATGGAGCAGCAGGTGCTGGGATGGACAGGCTGGGAGACTTCTCTGATATGCTTTGAGCTCTGCTCTTGGCTTCCAGAGGAGCTGATGATGTCCTGGTGCCTTTTACTGCCTGCTTCTCTCCTGCCTCCCATCACCTGGGCTCACCCAAGCTTCATGGGCACTGTAGCACCCAGAGGTCACATCATCCCATAGCCCTGCTGTGGCTCTAAGAAATGAGCTCCCTTCCACAACCCTGCTAATCCCAGTATCTGGGAAAGCCTCAGGATCATGCCGGAGGACAAAGAAATGTGGTTGTACCCAGAATTCTGTCACACAAGCAGAGAAAAGTTGTTTCAAGCAGAATCTAGGACTCAGCTCACAGCCCAAATGGGCAGCAAGCAGCCACCTCTGCCTCCTTCCCTTCAGTCTCAGACATGATTGCAGTGTGGAAGCTGCTGGAAGAAGAACAAGTTGTGCTTTTGTTGCTTTCCTGTGCTTACTTGATAGTTTTCCCAACAAAAATTGTTTAATCTGCCTGACCACTTTATGGATTGTTTGCAAAGTTTATTTAAAGTCCCGTATGCACCAATACCAGAAATGCTGTGCCCTGAGGAGGCTTATTGTGTTCCATTTTTTTACTGTGTCAGTGCATATTGGCAAAGTAAATCAACTACTTCAAAAGGAAATTAATTTGCTTCCTGCCTTTATATGTTTGGCTCCCATCTTGGGGAGGAGGAAGGAGTTTCAAAAGTCACAAGGAATATAAATAGAATTAAGATGCAGTAAAATACCTATCTGTGGATGCTGAAAAGCTCTCAGCAGAGAGATCTCCCAGCTTTCTGCAGTATTCTGTGAGAACCTTGTCCTTCTCACACAAGCCATGAGAAACAGTGAGACGGTTTTGTAAACAAGTTCTCTATCTTAACACCTGCAGCTTGTTTTCCAAGTTTGTTATGGCTCTTTGGAATAATGTTTTGAAATGGGTGTTGTAGGGTTTCACCAATCATGTCCGAGAGGTGGATGGTCAGGGACCAATGGCCCTATGCCACTCAAGCGAACTAAGAGATATAAACCAGTCTGTAAAATAACTAAATAATTCTATTCCATTCTTTCTTGAACAAAGTCTATGTCATTTGTCCATCGACCCTGGGACAACGGTAACACCTATCTGCCTGAGCTTCTTATTGTACAAGGGTCAAAAGTGTCCCAAGATGTCCTGTTGCAGGGAATGGGGTGCTCTGGACTTGCTGCTAGAGGGAACTTGGTCCAGACGGGGTGATTTGGCACTCACCTGAGTGCTGTGTCACCAGGCAGCCCTGTCCTGGTTGGACTGGGGAGAGCCTGGCACGTGGCTGGGATTGAGCGCTGGGGCTGCCCAGGAGGTGCTGTGTGTGGGAGCAGCTTTCCTGCACCAATGAGTGTCCACCCTCACTTCCTCCCAGGGCTGCTCAGACTGCATGTGTGGTCTTTATTGTCCCCACGCAGCTCATCACACTGATGTCCTCTGCAGAGCCATGCAAGGGGCGCCCTGCAGGTCTGCCTCCCTTCTCCCAGCTCCTGTCCAAAAGACAGTTCTGCCTGCTCTGAAAGCTGCCTGGTGGAGAAGGACCTGGTGGTGCTGGTCAGCAGTGGCTGAATATGAGCCAGGTGGCCAAGAAGGCCAATGGCACCTGGCTTGTACCAGCCACAGTGGCCATCAGGACCAGGACAGTGACCGTTCCCCTGTGCTGGGCACTGGTGAGGCCTCATCTCAAATCCTGGAGTGGCCCCTTACTCCAAGAAAAGACACTGAGGCACTGGACTGTGTCCAGAGAAGGGCAAGAGAGCTGGGGAAGGGTCTGGAGCACCAGGAACAGCTGGGGGGGCTCAGCCTGGAGAAAAAGAGGTTTGCAGGGGACCTTCTGGATGTCTACGTCTCCCTGACAGGAGGGTGCAGCCAAGTGCTCTGCTCCCAGGGAACAGGGACAGGACAAGAGGAAACAGCCTCAAGGTGTGCCAGGAGAGGTTTAGGTTGGATATTGGGAAAATTTCCTCATGGAGAGGGTTGTCAGGCATTGGAACAGGCTACCAGGACACTGGTGGAGTCACCATCCCTTGAAGTGTTCAAAAAATGTGTGGATGACTTGAGGACGTGGTTTGGAGGTGGTGCTGGGTTGATGGTTGGACTTGATGATCTTGGAAGTCTTTTCCAATCTTAGTCATTCTGGGATTCTTTGAGGTTTTCTTCTGGCTGTCTGCCCAGCAAATCATGCTCCAAATGACTTCAGAATCAATGAAAGTTCCTTGACTGTTACCACAGAAGTGTTCAGATGATTCAGGTCACATCCCTAAAATATTGTGTTTATGAGTCCTCCCAGCTGAAATTCCTGGCCAGGCTCATGCCTGTCACTGCAGCATCCTCTCCTCCACTCACGGCCAACTCAGTGTTCTGTCCCAGGTGCTGCAGAACCTGCTGCTCCTGTGGCTCTAACCAGCCCAGCTACCGCCCTATTCCATGCCTGGGTTTGCCAGCTCCCCCTTGTCTTTCCCATTTCCACAAAAGTTGTCTGTGCTTCCAGTCCCATTCTTACCCTTCTGCTCTGTCTCACTGAAAATCCCTGCTGCAGTGAAATCTGCACTCACCTGTGTGCCCCCTGCCCGGCTTCTCTCTGGGCCTGCTCTCTCTGTGTGCCTCTGGCCAGCCATGTCCTCAGGTTACCTGTCCTGAGGTCTCCCTAATTTCTTGCATACCTGCCACCACCACTTCGGTATTGCTACTTAAATGGTGGTTTCCGAGCAGGAAAGGAGCTTTGTGTGAGGAGTTCTCAGATGGGTCCTTCCCCAAGCTGTCTTGTTCCAAAGCAGGTACCATACTCCAAGTCTGGCAGTAGGATTGGCCTGACAGCCCAGACCCTGATAGTCTCTTCCCTGCTCTGCCTGTGCCTTTTCAATAATATTCTCCAAGTTGGTTTTTTTTTTAATAAAATTAAAAAATCCTGAACAAGGCAGTCATCTCTGTGTGGGGAAGAAGGAAGAATCTGCAGGCCAGCACACATAGATTCCAGGAAAGATGTGCTTGTAACAATTTGGTATCTGCAGGAACCACAGCTTCTTGCTATTCTAAAAAAGGAAAGGAAAGGCTGAAAATAGCATAATCCCAGGAAAATAGAACAATTGCTGTTGCTGAAGTTAAGTGTCTAAAATGAACCCACACTGCAAGCAAGTCAGGACTCCCAAAAGAAGGAAACATTTGGAGATACCTGTGAAACTCTAAAATGTTGTGATTCTCCCAAAGGAACCCGAGGGCTAGATTTGGGACAGATGCTCTTATAGCTTGGCCTTGCTGCAGACCCAGTGCCCCTGTTTCTGACAGCCCATTCACCAGTTACAGAGTCCCGGGTCTGTTTCTGTTGAAGCTCAGTCCAAGACCTGTCAGATGAATATTAAGCCAGGCTTTACTGAACTGACGTCCTGCAGTGCCTGCTCCTCACTGCTCCAGAGGAGAGCCCAGGAGCTTCTGTATTCATGACTGCCTTCCCCTGTACACATTCTTTACCTGTTTCTTCCATTTCCCTTGTTAGTTGTTAAACCTAGACTTGACACTCTCTGGTTCCGTTGTGGAGAATGTTTATGTGAGTCAGGCAGGCCCACCCAGACTGCACAGTGCAGGTGAGAGCTCCCCAGCTCCGCTCGTGCCGGCTGCCTGTCACGGACTGATCCCTTTTCCTGTCCTTCCTGCAGTGGCTGAAGGACCCCGGGCCCCGCAATGAGAAGAGGACCCTGTTCTGTGACATGGTGTGTTTCCTGTTCATCACTCCTCTGGCGGCCATCTCGGGCTGGCTGTGTCTGCGCGGGGCCCAGGACCACCTGCAGTTCAACAGCCGGCTGGAGGCCATCGGACTCATAGCACTCACTATAGCACTTTTCACCATCTACGTCCTTTGGACGCTGGTAAGTGCCAGCTGCCGGGGTCCTGCTCCTGCACAAACAGGAGCTGGAAGCACTGGCTCACACCTTGTCGGTGCCACCTGCTGTTTCTGCCTCCCTGTGTGAGAACACCTTGGGCTCTTCCACTTGAATGTCCATTTAGTTATCTTCATGTGCGAGCTGCTAAAGTTGTTGCTGAGAATGGAAAAGCACTTCCTGGTCATCTGCTTTCCAGACTGTCACAGTGTTCCCCAAGTGTCAGGTACCTGGCACAGATGTGCCGGAGCTGGGATGGGACTGGGGCTGGGTGGGAGGGGCTTGGGGTTGGGTCAGGCAGCAGCCCATCTGTGGTACAAGAAGAAACACAAATTTGGTACCTGGGCAGTGCAAGGGAAAAGTAAAATCTGGAACACATTTGACTGCTAAATAATTTACCATTGTGTCCCGCTGTGCTTTTGCTGCTCAGCACGGGCTGGCTGTGCCCAGCTGGGGCAGACTGGCCTTGGGGATCTCTGGCCACAACTAAACAAATCCCTAGGCAGTATTTTTAAGGTGTGGGTAACACAAGTGTGTGCAAGGAACTTTCTGGCCCTGGGGAAACCTGTGGCTTCTCTGATTCTGGGTTGTGCGGTCAGCCCCAAGTCAAGGCTTGGTAGCCAGCCTGCCCTGGCCCACTGCTGCATAGGGGGCACTGGGGATTGCTGGGAACCTGCACTTGAGCCAATCTGGGTGTTGAACTGATCCGTGCTGGGAAAGAGCTTCCTGCAGATGCCTCGTTTGGTATCTCTGGATGTGCTAACTAGGGGGCGAGGAGCTTGTAGCTTGCAGGGAGCTGAGAAAAGCAGGACAAGCGAATGCGAGTTTGGGTGTGGCACAAGCGGAGGCTTAGCGGGGCTGCCCGGCCCCTCAGGGCCCCGGGGCTGCTTTCTCCACGGGCTGCCAGGCCTGGCACTTCCCTCTGTTTGCCATTCACTTTTTTTGTTTTGTGTTGCTGGGTGGACTTATGGGTTTGGATCTTGATTTTGGCCCTCCTATTCCAAGCCCTGTGTGTGCTCATGCCCTGTCAATGCCCTTTTCCAGCTGCTAGCTGGGAAACGCCATTTTGGGAAGGAAAGAAGTGCAGCTGATGCAGGAGAAATAGTGGGACCCCAAAAAGCTGGCAGTTCTGTGGGCAATAGAAATTCCCCAGTCCATTTCCCTGCCATGTCGTGTTCCAGTTTCTCAGAGTGACCCCTTCCCCTGGGGCTGGACACTCCTTACAGCTCTCCCCCACAGACTCAGGAGCCAGGACAGGGTGTGCTGCTGCTGCAGCAGCCCCTGCTCGGGGTGGGGGGGGAGGGGGAGGGGGGGCGAGAGGGCCTGGGGGCAAAGCTGGCGCCACTCCTTGCACGGGAGTCATGGAGGGAAGTCTTCATGCTGCATGTTCCTGCATGAAGCTTGTTTCTGTAGGAAACTAAAATTGGAAACCTTAAGAGGAAGTGTTTCCATCTTCTCCATCTCAGGACTGGTGGGGAGGAGATGGAAACCTGGAGGAAATGGAAAAATGTTTGTGCAGTAACAAGTCGTGACTAAAATGGCTCTAATTCTGCTGTGCTTCACTTTTCCTCGAGTAGAAGGGGACATCAGGTGAACCCCCTTTATTCATATTCAGCTCATTCAACCGTGGGCTGTGCAGTACAAGGGACTGATACATGGCAGGGGGTTCATGGCGGTAATAAGTGTGAGGGTTGTGAGAGAGGCTATAGAAACGGCTGCAGCTCCTTCATGAGGAGCAGGAGCCTTCCTTGAGGCTTCCACCATTAGCTCCCCATTCTCTGAAGACTGGGAGATGCGTTTGTCAGCAAACAACCTTATTGCCACAGTCCCTCTGCAACAGGAAGGAGGGGGGTGCACAGATCAATAAGCTCAATTACTTCAGTACCACAGCTTCATTTCTCATAAGATGTGTCGCAGACCCATCCAGAGGTCATAGTTTTACTGAGTTTTCTGCGTCAGATGCACTTCCTGGTACGTCCTAGTTGCCAGCTAAATGCTTCCTGTAAGAAAGCCTGGTTTAGATCAGTGGCTGACTGGATTCGGTATTTAAGCCAAGCTCGAAGCTCCCCTTGCAGGGCTGCTCTGAAACTGCAGGGCCAGCTCCTGCCTCTGCTGGGCTTCCCCGGGTCTCTCCAGCCTTTGCATCCTCCCCTGTCTCCCTCCGGGTGGACAAGTCTCCCAGGCCACGTTGTTGTCAGAAAAAAATGAGTCCAGCTGCTGTCCTGGTGTTGCAGACCAAGGACGGAAGGTTTTTGCGCAGGGCGAAGAGGATCCCCTGGGATCTGTGGGACGGGAGGAGGCTGGTTGGATTCAGACGCTTGTTTTGCCTGCCCAAGGTGCTGGCTGCAGCCTGGGGCTGGACAAAGGGGCGAGTTGTAGCTCATCCCCACCACATTTCACCAGCGCGGACCTAAACCCAGCAAACCCTGTCCCACTCTGCTGGTGCTGCCCAGAAGGCCCCTTCGGCTGTGCCCTGCTCAGCCTGGTGTCACCAGATGGATTGCTTGTCAGAGGCTGAGGACACGGAGTGCCCCAAACCGTGTCGGGGTCAGTGCTGTCTCTCTTGCCTCAGGATAAGGGATCCCCAGAGGCGGAGGAGTGCTGGCATCTGGCTCCGGCACAAGTGGCGGGGTTGGTGACAGAGCGCTGCGTTCTCGCCCGCCAGGTCTCGTTCCGCTACCACTGCCAGCTGTACTCGGAGTGGCGAAGGACCAACCAGAAAGTCCGCTTGATGATCCCAGCCTCGCGGAGCCCTCACCCCGTGCCCCACTCCCTCCTCTCCGCCAAACTCGTGAAGAAGACCGCGGATGAGACCACCGTCTGAGCCGTCCCGCAGCCAGCCAAGGTGGAGGGTTGAGTGTCCCCGCAGGCCCAGGGAACATGGCAGCTGTGGCGGCACTGGAAAACAATCATCCCACCCAAAGAGACTCTGCGCTCAGCACGTGCTTTAAACCTTGGCAAAGAGACACATAATCAACATCTGTGTGTGAAATGGCCCAAAAGAGCCAGGTGGCAGAAAATGCCTGTCTGCAGGGACACTTTCCTATAACTAAATACCACACGTGGAAAACATCTCCCTCTCTCTCTCTATATATATATATCTATATATAATATTATTTTTTAATGGCCATGCATATTGTGTTTCAGTCCTTTTGTGTTGATGTTCTAAGCTTCAGGATAGAAGCTGGCAGCCTGATCTCATTCAGAGGTTGAATCAATGCCTTTTCTCCAAATGAACATATGAAGAACACTTCTCATCAATTCTTGAAAGTCCCCTTCTCCTTTGCACTAAATTGATTTTGATATACTGCAGCAGCCTTCCTGTTACTCTGGTCTCTTTTGTGGTGTTCTGTCCTTTCTAGAAAGTTGAGTGTTTTTAATAATTATAATCCCAGAAGGAGTAAAATGACGTAATACCGAATGGAGACATTTTGTATTGTAAAGTACTGTAATTTTGAGAATTTCAAAATCAGTTTCAGAACGAGAGAACCATTTCCGATGCAGACATGATCTCACAAAATGCTTTCCTTGAGATCCTGGCTCATCCCCAGGACTCAGATGCACGTAGCCCTTGGTCTGTCTGGCAAAGGTAGATGGAGGATCCGAGGGTGGGGAGTGATGGCTCCATACTAGCTAAACCCACCATTGCCTTTTGCTCTGAAAAGATTGAGAAAGGAGCTTTCCTGACCCCAGAAGGTGGGAGTTGGAGTCTGTTTTCTGATGTCCTTTCACCACCTTGAGGCTGGACCTCCCGTAGCATCAGTTCCACATGTACCTTAGGGGACAGGCCATGCCCTGCGGCGCTGGCAGGACACAGGTGCTCTTGGCTGTCTCTGCGCTTTATTTGCACATTCCAGAGGAGCTGCTGGGATTGGGTTCATCCCTGGTAGTGCTGCCTGTCTGTTGTGTCCTCTAGTGAAACCCCTCCAGTTTGCTGGTTCCCAGAGAACAGGCTCTGGGTCCCTTGTCCTGTGGGGCTGGTGTTCCTCCTCCTCCTTTCACCTGCATTTCCAGCACATGCAGCTCTTGAAGCCCTCTGTCTCGTGGTGCCCCCTCTGCCAAGAGTCACCCTGGTTTGGCTTTGGTCCTTGCCTCTGCCACCTCCTCACCCTGACAGACAGTGCACGAGCCTGGTGCTGAGCTTTCCTGAGCCTCCCAAGTGGCACGGGCAGTGCCCTGCCAGGTGCTCGAGGGGTGTGTGCAGCTGCTCAGCTGGAGCCTGGGCTCTGGCTCCATGATGGTGAGGGTAGAGAGCAGGCAGGAGGCAGGCTCTGAGGGGCCTGTGTCCTTGCAGTGGGTAGTGGTGGTCATACACTATGTCCCTCTGCCCCTTTGCTGAAAGCAAGTGGATCAGTGCAATGTTCTGCAAGGTGGAGACCTGTAATTTCCTGAATTCAAAGTACCATGTACACTTCCTCCTCCTCCCCGTCTCTAGCTGCAAAGCAGGATGTGTTTCCTTATGTGTTCCCTCACCCTGGGCTGGAAGTTGCTGGTGGCATGAGCAGCAGGGACCAGTGTGCCATCTTGCCCAACAGGATTGCTCCAGCCCTGGTCTCTGTCTGCTCTCCTCCATCTCCTCTCCCAGGGTTCTGGTGCAACTTGGGGATTCCCCAGCACATCTTGTAGCAGCCTCTCTGTGCCCTGCGGGCTGCTCTGAACTGGTCTCTCTTCCAAGCATGGTGGGGTGGTATGACCATGGGGTGAATGTCCTCTGCTACATCCAGGCTGCCCATGTCTGCTCCCCTCTCTCAGCCAGCCCCCTGATTGTCCCTTCCCTTCTGCCACATACCCATGGGTGTCTGCCCTTTTCCCAGTCATACAGGGATTACTATGCCCCTGGTACTCTTGGTGGAGAGGCTGCTGCAGCCCAGCTCCACTCACAGTCCCTGCTCCAGTCCCACGCAGGCACTCCCCGCTCTGCACACCCCTTCCATGGCAGCAGGCTCTGCACCACTGCTCTGTGCCTTGTCCTGGGTGCCCCTTCCTTCAGATCTTTCCCAACAACCCCCTTGTCACCAGGACATCATCGGTGAAGAAAAATGGGATGGTTTAACCTTCCCAGCCTGGCTGCCTCCCAGGAGCTTGGCCCTGCAGTGCACCGAGTTCTGGGAGGTGATGAGGGATGCTCTCTCCCACAGCATGTCCCCAGGGTAAGGACTAAATGGAGCCAGTGTTCCAGTTAGGAAACCCACTGTCAATCCAAATATGCAACTGTGAAAGCCAGAAGCCCCTGACTGGGGCAGTGGGGGCCCGGCCCTGTGCTGCTGTGTGGCCCCGGTTGCACTCAGCATCCTTGGCTTTATTGTCATTGCCAATAATTGGAGTTGTTGCATGTGCCCCTGCAAGACCCGATGGTGACTCTTTGAGTCTTGTTGTCCTTCCCAGAGGTGTTCAGCTTGTGGATGTGGGCAGTCGGTGTCTGACCCACCATGTTCCAGTGTGTTCTGGGGAAACGGGCTGTGCAATGATGTAAATAAAAGTGAGACAAACTTTGGGTTGTTGTGTTGTTACTGGAAGGGGCCAGGGCTTCAGAGCCCAGGCTGCCTCCCTGAGAGCACCCCTGGTACTGCCTGCCCAGGGCAGCTGCCCTGACCAGCCCCCAGAGCCCCAGCAGAAGGTTTCAAAGTTGGACAAAACCCAGGGCTTTTGTCATTTCTGGGCAGTTTCTTTGTCAGTGCACAGAAGCCTGCCTGGCGTGGGCCAAGCAAGGCAATGATGTTTGGGCCAAGTCAAGATCCTTTTGTCCCCTGCTTGGTCCAGGGGTGTGCATGGGGCTGCAGGGAGCAACCCTGGTGCTGCCCATGATGCTGCCCCGCAGAGGCTCCTGATGCTGCCCCTGTGAATTGCCTGACCCGGGCCTGCCCACGGCCCTCCAGCCCAGCCCCTCGCTCTGGGGCCGTGGGAGACACCAGACACATCTGTGAGCCCACGCTCTCGCCTGGTGACCCTGGTGGGGTCATCACAGCTGTGTCCGAGGTGTGTCCAGCTGTGTCTGAGCTGTGTCCGACTGTGTCCCAGATGTGTCCAACAGTGTCCAAGGCGTGTCTGTGTTTGCACTGTGTCTGAGCTGTGTCTGAGCTGTGTCTGAGCTGTGCCCAAGTGTGCAAGAGCTGCTGGCAGCTGCAGGGCAGCAGCCTTGCTCCGAGTGCTCGCTACCAGCTGGCTCCAAGAGCCATCCAGGGCCAGCACCATGGCAGGGGCTGCAGGGCAGTGTGAGCAGGATGCCTGCTCAGAGCTGGGCCTGGAACCTCAGGGCAGAGACTTCGGCAGCCATTGGTCCCTGTTGCAGTGCTTTGAGTGGCACTTTAAACGGGCAGCTTCACAATTTCCAACACTCCAATGCAAGAGTGGCGTGTTGGAAATTGTGAAGCTGCCCGTTTAAAGTGCCACTCAAAGCACTGCAACACCAATGTTGGATGTATTTCTGAGGTTCTGGACAAGGCTTTAGGGTTTTCTGGGCTTGTTCATATGAAAAGAAAATAAAATGTTTCAAAAAAGAGAGTGCCATGGTTGGCTCAGACAGTCCTTGAAAATAAAACTGTGATGCCACACAGCAGTCTGACAGGGTGAGAGAAGCGGGGGGAGAAAAAGCGGCATCTGCAACAGCAAGAACAGCGTAAAAGGAAGAGAAGTCCCAGAGAAAGGGCTCACCGGGGGAATAAGAAACACAGTTTAATGGGAAAGGCATTCAGTCACAGCTGCTTGTCTGACATGCCAAATCCAGGCAGGCTTTGTTTGGAGCATGCCTGACAGACCAATGCTGACAAGAGCACGTTTGTTGAGGTGCCTCCACTGCCCATTGCTACAGCCTTTTTCCTTGGTAACAGAAGGGTCCTGATCACACCCTGCTCTGGACTGAGGGCTTTGGGAGCTTGGGAGTTGCCCTGTGGCCTCTGTGTCCAGGCACCGGCTGAGGAGGCAGCAGGTCATGATGTGCTGTCCGTGGCCACGCTGGGTTTGGGACAAACCTCCTGGTCCCGGTTGTCTCCCCAAAACCACTCAGAGCCTATGTGGGTCCAGCCTTGCTCAAGGACCACAGCATTCCTTAAGCCTTTCTACCCATTGTGGCACCAGAATGCAGAGACCTCTAGCATATGATAGCTGAATTTAAACTCCCCTGAGTCTTAGTAGTGCAATTCTACATGGAATTGTGTATTTCTCACACATGCTGCAATTACGCAACTCGGCTCCCAAAGAGCTGGGTTTTTTTTAATTTAAGTTTTGGGGGGCACATCAAAAAGAAGACCAAAGCTCAAAATTTACCCCCTCCAAACCACAAAATTCCAGGGAAGATGTTTCTGTACACCAATCTGTTGAAAAACCCAACTTTCCACTAGTCTGAGGAACTGAGCTGGCTTTCAGAAGGGAATTTCTTCTTCTTGATTGATGTAGGTGTCCCTAAATGCACAGCACAACTCTTTTGGGGTGTTTTGCATGACAAAGGACAAAAATACAGAACTAGCAAATCTTCTGCCATCTCCACCCACCAGTGTTCTGTGAACCTCTGTCATGGTGTAACCCCAGCTGACAAATTAACACTGCACAGCCACTCAGCCACACACCCTCCTTCAAGGGGGATGGGGGAAAAAAAGGAAGAAAACCTTTTGATTTGAGATTAAAGGTTTAATAATTGAAACAAAGTAATATGTAATAATACCAATGATAATAATAATTGTAATGAAAAAAAATATAAACCCCAAGTGGAACAAGTGATGCCCAATACTCAGTTGCTCAGCACCCACTGATCTGTGCCCAGCCTGTCTCCCAGCAGCAGTTGGCCCCTCACCAGCAGCTCCCCCTTTTACACACTGGGCAGGACGTTCTGTGGCATGGAATATCCCTCTGGCCAGTTTGGGTCAGCTGTCCTGGCTGTGCTTCCCCCCAGCTTCTTGTGCAGCTCTTTGCTGGCAGAGCATGAGATACTGAAAAGTCCTTGATTTGGGTAAACACCACGTGATGGATGGTTTGGTTGTTGCTATCAATATTATTCTCACCCTAAATCCCAAACCCAGCACTGTGCCGGCTACTGAGAGTAAAGTTAACTCTATCCCAACCAAAACCCGGACAGTCTCAGAGGCTCCTGCCCATGGAGAGAAGAAAGTGCCTCACTGGGAGCAGAGATCCCTGTGTTTCCCAGTCTTGGTGCTACCACAGTGGAAGAGGCTTTGGGCAGGGCTCTGAGGGCAGATACCTGGGCCTGACCCAGCGCTGCAACGCTTTGCAGCTCCTGGAGTAGAGCAGGGAGACCAATACTGTCGCATGGCCCCAGATGCCACCACAAAAATGACAACTGAGGGTCCAACCAGAACAGTGTTCGGAGAAGAAATCTAGGCTGGACCCAGGCAATGTTCCCCTTCACCTGCATCCACCTTCTCCTCTCCTAAGGACAGGATTTAGCAGGATCCTGTGAGGTGGAACTTTGATGGGGCAAGATCAGAGAATGGCAGATCTGTGGGAATTGCCTCTCCTGTGGATTTCAGACACAGCTCAGCTTCATGCTCTCCTTCCTGGGCTGCTCCTAGAGCTGCTACCAGTGCTCTGCTGCAAGAAACGTGCTTGGTGCACGTGTCAGGCAAGGAGAGGCTCTGGATGTGTGGGGAAGATAAGTGTTATCATGAGTATCCAGCTGTGTTTGTGGTTTTTTTCACGTAATTGAAAAAAGCCAGAGGCACTACTCCAGTGCCCTTGAAGGAGATGGGCCCTGCTGTATTTTCCATGGCCTTGTACAGAGCAGCTCTGCAGTGCCCTGGCAATCAATGATGGTCCATGCCACAGGATCAGTGGGCACCAAACTCCTCCCTGCACCAAGTCTCTGTGCTCCCCATTGTCCCTGCAGTCCCAGCCTAGGGGGAAGGGGGGATGAAGGAGGCTCTATGGTGGCATCCACCTTCATGACCTGCCAGTCCCCCCTTGGTGGCCAGAGGACCCACATGAGGAGAAGGTGGCAGGACACAGGACCCTCCCAGTTCCCAGCACCAAGACCCACGATGTTTGCCTTTCCAGTCTCTCCCCTGCCCCCCATTTCCCTCCCTGTCAGGGGCACAGCTTGAGCCACGAGCCCATCCCCACCCAGAGCCACAGGTGCAGCCTCTCCCCAGGACATGAGGCCAGGCAGAAAGCAAAGATTGGGGCTTCATTCTCAGCATCAGCGAAAGTCACCTGCTTGTCTGTGAAGTCCAGGCAGACCTGGATGGCCCTGGGGAGGCAGGTAAGGTGCAGGGGCGTCCAGTCAGGGTCAGTGAAAGCATGGTACTGTCCAAACCACTGCCCTACGGCCCAGATCCCCTCCTGGGGTGTGAAGCTGAGGACCCCCTTCCTCCTGACAGACTCTTGGGCCACTCCCACAGCCCACCACTCCCCTGCCTGGGCCACCTCCACCTCCCAGCAGTGTCTCCCCACAGCAAAGCCCTGGCTGCCCAACACACATGGCTCCGTGTCGAACCGCTCAGGGTTGTTGGGCAGCAAGGTCCACTCGTCCCCCCGTCCCACCCCTCGCTGGTCACTGGCCAGGATGAGGAAGGGGTTGGCGGTGTCTGGGTCCAGGGTCACGTCGGCTGGGGACAGAGGAGGAGAAGCTGCTCAGAACTGGCAGCCGCAGGGCAGCATCCACGTCAGCAAGAGAAGGGACAGGGTGAGCTCCTTTTCCCTGCAGTGGGAAAACCCCCCTAGCTGGACTGTTCCTGGCTCCATGCTGCCCCAATCCTGTCCCTGCCCCAGGGGCTCGCACACATCCTGGCCAAGGGGATGTCAGTTTCCTGGAGGAGCTGGACCTGAGTTTGGGCGTCTCTGGTGCTGCGAGAGCAGAACAGGCAGGTCAGGGCACAAACCAGTGCTGGCCACGGTAGACATTACCCCAAGACCCATAACCTATAGCCTCAAATTCATATCTCTTTCTGTGAGCAGTGTGGGGGGCCAAGGATGTCAGCTCAGGAGCCTTTGGTGCTGGAGCTGGGTCTACAGGTAAGCACCAAGAGTTCAGCTGGGAGTGTTGCAGCCACCAGGTCCCACCCAACCCATGAAAGCCCAGGCTTGGACAAGCCCCAGTGCTTTGACCTCCAGTAGTTCTCCCACAGCAGAAGCAGGATACATTTTCTCCTCAACAAAGGACAGTTCCCCCTCCTCTTCTCTTCTGAAAACTCACCTCTTCCACTCATCTCCTCCACCTCATCCACCAGGGTCTCACTCTCTACTCTCTCCATCCTGGATGCCAGCATATCCACAGTCAACCAACAGGAGGGAAGACAGGATTCACTGCTGAAAGTGGGAATTGCAAGATCAAAGACTGCCTGAAGATGGTAAAGCAGAGAGAAGGAATGACGGAAAGGTCACAGCATTGAGGCACTTTTTAGACAGCCAGTGCTCACCTGCTCAGCCTGCAGGCTGGCTCCAGAAAAGCAGGTTTGGGATGGTTTGGAAGGTCTTCAGTCTGCTCCCCACTCCTCTAATCTCCTCATCAGCTCATGGCTGGACTGGGCTTGCCCAGCACTTCCAGCTTGTTTGAGCAAGCAGGGCACAGTCCAGAGGGGCTGGATGGCCTGGAGAGCAGAGCTGGGAGTCTGTCTGGGGACCACTGCACAGAGCTTCCCCCTCCCCTCCTCTGGGCAATGACCTCCCATGCCCTGAAGCTGCCAGCCCATGTGGGACCTCATCCGACACTTGAATTTGGCAATTCCTCCTGTTCCTGCAGTGCCCATTCCTGTTTACATCACAGGGTCTGCTGCATCTCCCCTCCCTCAGCCCAGCTGCAGGTGGGTGATAAGAGCCCCTGCATGCTGGAGCAGTCTGTATCTCCCTGTGCAGGATGCTCAGCGTCCTCCTGGGCCACGGCACCACAGGCACCTCCAGTCCCATGGGAGGGCACCTGGGGACAACAGCTACAGAGCAGTGGCCATGCTCTGGGTGTCGAGGCTGCATCCTGTGAAAAAGGCAGGTCTGGCTCCTGCCCTGGCTGTTTGCCCAGTTTTGTCCTGCTGCCCATGGGTTCACGGTGGAGATGTTTGCAGGGCATGTGCCACCTCTATTGCTCATCTGGTAAATGGGGGACAGCACGTGCTGGGCTTTGCATCCCACCTCTCTGTTCTCCAGGCTGTTCATGTGTCCAGGGACAATGGCCTTATCCCCACTCACAGGGAACACGGGGGTTCCACTCTGCTTTGTCACATCACCCTGGAAAATACTACTTGAGCACAAATAAAGCAGGAATGCAAGGGCAGCTGCTGCCAGGTGGCTTTGCAGACACCAGTGTGGATCCTCTGCCTGCCTGATACTCCTGCCTGAAGTTTGGCTGGCTTGAACAAGCTCACTGACCGGTTCCACTTTACCCATGACCAGTCCCTTTTTTACCACCTTTTTGGAGTATCTGACACCTTGTCCTCTCCAACTCCTTCCACTCCTTCCATGTCCTAAAGCACATGGCTTTAGTGCTCACATCCTTCCCTTGGCACACCCAGTTGTCTGGGACACCCAGCTTTGATCCCCTGCTTTGCACAGGTATGCAGGCTGGATAACCCTGGAGCGATGCCCATGGAATTGTGATCCCATCGGTAAGTTATGAAGTTCGATTATTACACTTCTTTCTGCTGTCATTTGCTGTTGTTGGGGGTTATGGTTTTTCCTTTTGTTTCTTTCTCTTAGGGAATTTTCTCCCCTTTGTTGCTAAGAGATAATAACGACTGGTACTTAAGAGAGACAAAAGATATAGCCGAGGAAAAGGGGGAGGAGTGCAGCTAGCTGCACCATCCTAACTGAGGGGCATTCTCTTGGGAAGGGCGGAGATACCAAGAGATTTGGGCCGGGGGAAGGGGCGGGGCGCAGGTTGTAGCTCTGTTTTGCTCTGAACATCAGAGGAGAGACAGGCTGCTGTCACTGTGTGGAGAATTTGCCACCACTGGGGGTTCCGTCTCCTGCTATCTTCTCCTACTGAGAGTGAAACTCTGCTCGTATGAGCAGCTGTTGCACCGGGACCTTATCAACACCCTACCTCACTGGAAAGGACCCTCACCATCTACTGGGGTGCCTCAGGGGAAAACCCGGGACTCCGAGCCCCCCGCCCCCTCTGAGGGAGCCTCTCCCTACCGTGTTTGGGAGCCTGGCTGCCGCTGCCCAGTCCCACCATTTCGCTCCCACTGCTCCGGGTTCTTTGCTACACTGGAACCCCGCACCGCCTGCCTGCCGGGACTCCCCACGGCTCCTGCTACAGCTCCGGAGTT
>VZRO01004064.1:14992-35433 GCA_013397915.1 Daphoenositta chrysoptera | reverse complement strand
TGGGATGGGATGGGATGGGATGGGATGGGATGGGATGGGATGGGATGGGATGGAGCTGAGCTGTAGGTGAAGCATCTCTGGCAAACAACGCTTTGAAGTCATTACACCCTCAATGTTTCCTATTTATTTAAAGCACCACAGCCCAGAAAAGATCGGGAGATTTCGGCTGAGGTGCTTTAACCAAGCAGCACCTCTTTAACTTAATTAAATCCATTGACAACAGCAGCCGAATTCCCGGATTTTCATTATACTGATAGCTGAAAGAAATCCAATTATTTTCAGGCCGCCTGCGTGGCTGCTCCCAGCTGACCCAGCCACCCTTACATATGTTGTGTAATTTATTTAGAGTACTCCTCACCTCTGAGGAAACCATTCAGGTAACCCAGATTTTCCTGGGAATTAGGGATTTTAAGAATGAAGGCTGTGCTGGCAGGTGAGCCGCTCCTCCAGCTGTTGGAGCAGAGGAATCCTTTGAAGCAGCTCAGAGCTCCAGACACCAGGCTGTTACTTTTTTTAATATCCTCTTTCTAAATATTTACAGGGTTTGTTTGGGTTTTTTTTTTAGTATTATTTTATCCTCCCCGTCGGATTTGGTTTGAAGCAGAGTGGGTTCTTGGGCTGCTCGTGGGGCATCCTGGCCTTGGTTTGGGGTGGAGGGAGGGTGGGGAAGGAGGTGTGGGGCTGACCTTAGGGGTGGCACTGGCTCTTGGAGGATCGTGGGATATTCTGAGCTGGAAGGGATCATCCACAAGGATCACCCAGCCCAGCTCCTGGCCCTGCACAGACACCCCAAAATCCCACCCTGTGCATCCCTGGCAGCGCCGTCCAAACTCTCCTGGAGCAGCTTTGGGGCCGTGCCCATTCCCTGGGCAGTGCCCAGCACCCTCTGGGGGCAGAACCTTTCCCTAAAATCCACCCTGACCCTTCCTGGGCAGTGCCCAGCACCCTCTGGGGGCAGAACCTTTCCCAAAATCCACCCTGACCCTCCTGGCCCAGCTCCAGCCGTCCCTGGGTCCTGTCCCTGTCCCAGGGAGCAGAGACCGGAGCTGCCCCATGGCAGGGAGTTGTGCAATGCTGAGAGGTCTCCCCAGGGTCTCTCCCACCCTTTCCCTCTCCAGGGGGTCCACAGTGCCTGGAATGAGGGGCTGCCACCCCGGGCCGGTCCCTGCTGCCCCCAAACCCACCCCCAGCACGGGGCCGGGCCCCCCAGCCCCGCATCATCCCCGCTCTCACATTCCCTTCTCCTCTCTCTTTTCCAGGATCCCGTTCAAGATCGGGCAGCCCAAGAAACAGATTGTACCCAAGACTGTGAGTAAACCAGCTCCCCCTTTTTAGCTCCAGCCTTGGATCATGTGGCTGATGAGTCAAGCCGGCACTTTGACTCGTCCCATTTTGCAGCGTGTGGGAGGGAGCTGGAGCAGCAGAACCTGTTGCCGCGTGTGACCAGCGCTCGGCTCCTCGTGCGAGGAGAGAGGGGGAGCCCCATCCAGGGGGAATGTTTTGGTTTGGGATCTGTTGAAATGAAGATTTTTTTTTTAATTTTTAATTTAATTTTTTTTTTTTGGGAGAGGGGTGTGCGTGTGTGTGCGGGGCGGGGGGAAAGAGCTCTCTTGGGTCTGGCACGGTTTTCCTCGGAGATGGCTGAACGGGTTTGCTTCCTTCCTTCCTTCCTTCCTTCTTTCAGCAATGGCTTGTTTGTTCATCCTTTCGGAGCAGATGGAGGAGGAGGAGTGGTTCAGATCGCTGAATATAACTGTTTCCAAAGAAAGGCTTATAAGCTGAGATGCTTAGTGCTCGGGCGTGAATTAATTTGTGCTGCACAGCATTTGCTTTAAAAGCAAATTAAAAAAGCATTTTGTATTCCCGTGGATTTGAGGCTCCTACCCCAAGTGCTGCTGCTTGCAGCTGGCTGTGGTATTTTCCCTTCTTAAGCAGCTTGGCTTTGCATATGTCCCGTGCCAAAAAAAAACCAAAAAACCCCAAAAAAAAGCTGTGGAACCTCCCAAGGTCCTGAAAACTCACCTGGACACCTGCTCTGAAATGAGAGGCAGCGTGGGGCAGAGCTTGTCCCTCCAGTGGCCTTGGTGACCTAATCCCCTGCACAGACTGACATCCCTGATCCTTCCTCTCCGGGACGCTCCGCTAATTCCGCAGGATGCGTGGGCACCCGCCTTCGTGGGGCAGTTTCTCCTTGGGACATGACATCCTCCCTGGAGGCAGAGGGCTAATCCCACCACTCCCTCCCAGGCTTGATTGTCATGTTTTATTTTAAAGGATTTGGTGGTTGTCTGCTGCCGTGGAGCAGCAATTTTCTGTAACAGCTCCAAACTGTCAGTACAGAATTTAAGCCAGGCAGGCGACGAAGACGAGGTCTGGTAAAATTCCTCCCTGTTTTTTCCGTGTGTTTCCAGCTGCCCTTTTCCAGGGGCTGGCGATCCACCAGGAAGGTGAGGCAGCCCAGCCTCAGCTCTTCACCCCGCTCCCAGCTCGTGGCAGGAACCCCCCAATTCCCTGCTCCACCACATTTTGCCTCTCCTCCCCTCTCCCAGTGTTCCCAACGCCGCTGTCCTTCCAGGCTGGGGCAAGAACCAACTGCTCTGCAGCTCTGGGTGTCTTGGCCAGCTCTGCAGCCCTCCCATCCTCACATCCCAGTTGAATATTTTACATTTCCGTGCCGATTTCCCTCCCCCTCCTGCTGCATTCGCTGTTGGGAGAGGTTTTTCTCCCCTAAAATCAGCCATCCCTGAGCTCGGGCTCCCTGCAGATGAGCGGTGGCACCTTTGAGATCTTCCCTTCCCCGGAGCTGCTGGAATGTGCTGTTCTGAAGCAGTTGGCAGGCTTTGCTTATATATACATGTGTGTGTATTAAATAGAACAGCTCAGAATATCCGGCAGGCAGAGGTTCATTCAGCACCCAGAGCGCTTCCAGGCCTTTTCCTTCCCCTTCCTTCCTTCCTCAGCTCCCCAGGAACAAGACTTGGTGTCAACAGAGTTGGAAGCTGATTTCTAAATGGCTTCCACTTGCCCTGTGATGATGATGATGATGATGATGGTGGTGGTGGTGGTGGTGGTGTTGCTCTCCAGGCAGCAGATCCAGGGAAAGCAGAAAGCAGGAAGCTCCAGAGCCTTGGAGCTTCACGCCAAGCGCGGAGTGCAGCCCCTCAAAGCAGAACAAAGGGCAGGAGACCACCGATACCCCCGGGACCAGGCCTTCCACGCCGTGCTGTGGAAGGGACGGGGTTGCTTTGGAGCTTCAGCGAGCTGCAGGCCCCCAAATTCACCCCCCAGTCTCAGGCTGAGGGCTCCATCTGCGCCGGCTTCGGGGAGCGGCGGCAGCAGCCGAGGGCTGGGGTGCTCCAGATGTTGGCTCCCGAGCCCGCCGCAGGAAGTGGGAAGGTGTGGCATCTCCCAAGCCCATCGGAAGGGAAGTGGTTGTGGGTAGAGGATCTCCCACTCACAGAGACCGGACCACAAAAGAGGATGGTGAGGGGGAAGGATGAAAAAAAAAAGCAGCGTTTGTTAGGATGTAACTGCTCTGGCTCTCCATGAGGCCTGGGAGTGGAGTCAGGGTAAGGGGGGTGGATTTGCCGAGAGGCTCAGCGAGCCAGAGAGGCTTTTTTGTTGTCTCAGTGCTGGGGCTGGTGTCAGATCTAGGCCGGCAGTAGTCCTGAAAAGCAATTTGCCTGGGCTGCCGAGGAATTAGTCATGACTCCCCGTGCCCACTCGCTTGTGATCCTTCGGAGAAGGGCACGGTGTCAGCCACAGTTTAGCTCTTGAGGGAGAAGGAAACCCCGGTAGAAAATATCAGCTGGTGAACTGAGGTGATCTCCCCCTCCCCAGACGTGCCTGTGCTTTGTTTCCACCTTAACCTGGGCAAATCCAATTCCAGACAGCATAATCTCTCCCCTCCTCTTCCCTGAAAAGAGCAGCTGTCACCGGGCTCGGGGAGCCGGGTGGGAGGAACTAATGCTCGGAGAGGACCTGCTGTCAGCAGGGCCACGGGCCCGCAGCCCAATTAAACTAATGCCCAGTGATAGGAGTTAAACCTGTTAGAATTATATCTCTCCATGTTTCTTGCTCAGCCACGAAGCCTCTTAGGGCAGGGACGTTCTCCCCTCCCCGGGGACAGCTCCGCTCCCAGCAGAGGTTCCGCTGCTGTCGGAGCTGTCTCGGCTCCCCAGCTCTGCCGCTGCTCCAGCTGAAGTTCACCTGCGTCCCCCCGAGGCTGCTGCCTGCCCTTCACCGGGGCTGGGCTGATCCAGGCAGGCAGGGAGCCGGGGAGCAGAGCTGGGGATGGGGCGAGCCGGGGTTTCCATCCCGGCTCCTTCCCTGCTTCCCTGGTCCCTGCTCTGGCCTGGGCTGACTCAGACCGCTCGCCCTCCTCCTCCTCCTCGCTGGCCTGAGTCAGCTTGGCAGGGAGGGGAGACCTGAGCTGCCAAAGCTCCAGCCCTTGACTCATCCCGGCTGCTCTGCCTTCCCCAGGGATGTCGGAGGGAGCAGCTCCGTGAGCAGCAGGATTCCGCCGCGGCCGTCGGCACCTTTGCACTGGGCTCCAGCAGCGAGCTGGAAACCCCAACACGGTGGAGTAAATACCGTGGGGATGGTGGGGTGAATCCAAGTGGTGCCAGTTAAATCGTTTTGCTCATTTTCGCTCTCTTCCTTCGATCTTTTCTGGCCTAAGTGGTCTCTGCAGTTGGAGGTGTGTCCTTCTTCCCTCTGCCGCCTTTCCGGGGAGCTTTCCTGCAGGATGGGGGTGTGGAAATCTTGCTGGGTGGAGTCCCCGACATCCCAGATCCACCTGCACAGCTCTGGCTCAGGGTATTCACCCACAGGACTTACCTCGAACCTCTTGATGGGATGGCAAAAGCTCAGCAGAAATTCCGTCTCAGAACAGAATTCATGGCCAAAATCTGTGGGTTTCTTTTTTTGGGGAGGGAGGAGGGAGGAGGAAACAGAACCTTCCCTCTTTTTCCCAAGATCCACAAAGAGGCTGAGACCACCGGAAGATGCAGAAATCAGCTCATCTTCCTCCTCCAGGAAAAAACATCAACCCCAGGGGGATAGGAAGGTTCCTCACAATCCCTTATTTCCATCTCTTTGTAGTGTTGGCTTTGCTTTTGCTCCTTTGCCTCGTAACCCTGGTGGTGGTGACGATGCTCCTGCCCTTCAAGCAGGAGGGATCTTATCACGGGTGGGAGGCCCAGTGTTTGCAAACAAAAAAAAAAAAAATAACTGGGTGAAGGAGAGAACGTTGTTTTATTTCAAAGCTTTCGAGAGCTCGTCACTCTTGATGTAGATTTAAATAAAAACCCCGAGACGAGCGATTTTTGCATTCGCCAGCCCCTGTGCCTGGAAGAAAAAAAGGTTCAATACAGAAAGCACGGCTTGATTGGGAGTTTTCAGAAAGAGGCTGCGGAGCAGTGGGATTATTTTAATAATACGGAAACTTCCCTTCAGGATATTGTAATTTTCTTGCCTGTACTTCTTGTTCTCGTTACTCTTAACGTGCTAATCCTCTCCACAGCCTCTGTCGGCTGCGTGTGACCACGGAGAGCTACTGGGAGTGGGAATTACTGTGTGCTCTGCAAAATGTTCCCAGCTTGTCCTCCTTGCACGGCTCTGCCTGTGACTCTGCAGGGTGGGAGCACGTGAGAGCAGCTTTTCCCTCTCCAGAGCTCCTGGGAGCTGGTTTTTGTGGGATATCCGGGCTCCGGCCCTGCCTGGGAGGCTCCGTGAGCTCGCAGACTGTGGGGACTGGGAGCCAGTTGCTGCCTGTGGGCGTGAAAAATAAGAGCAATCCTTGGGCAGCTGTCTCGGAGAGGGATGGGGCTGGGATGTGAGTCAGGCTGGGCAGCTGAAGTCTCTGTGTGGAGTCACCTCCATCCCGTGTGGATCCTGCTCCGGCGCTGGGGTGGGGGTTTTGGGGCAGCTCGGGAGGTTTGGGGGGGGTCACAGCACCCTGAGGGTCACAGGGTGGGGAGGTTTGGCCTTTAGAGAGTGAATCCTAAAATCTCACAATGGTTTGGGGTGGGAAAGGAGCTTAAAACTCATCCCATTCCACCTCCTGCCATGGGGACACCTCCGACTGTCCCAGGTTATCCCAGCCTGGCCTTGGGCACTGCCAGGGATCCAGGGGCAGCCACAGCTCCTCTGGGAATTCCATCCCAGCCCCTCCCCACCCTCGTATTGGGAATTCCTTCCCAAAATCCCACCCATCCCTGCCCTGTGGCAGTGGGAAGCCATTCCCTGTGTCCTGGCCCTCCTGGCCCTTTTCCAAATCCCTCTCCAGCTCTCCTGGAGCCCCTTTAGGTGCTGGAAGCTGCTCCCATACCCGTGAAGCAGCGATGCCTTTTGCTTATTGCACAGAAATGGGCGAATCTGACAGCAGAAAGGGACAGAAACCCTGAATATCCGCAGGTATTTCACAGCCCAGCCCTCCAGCTTTGGTTGCTGAGCAGATCCTCCTAAACAGGGAGCGGGAACGGGAAGGGAATGACACCGCCAGCCTTCAAAGGGGGGCACATTTTTGAGTCGTGCCCGACCCTGCGCGGTTTGCAACCAAAACAATTCACACCTAAGGCCTATAAATAGAGTGCAATATTCCCTGGGTATTTTAGCAGCCGGAACGGGCACGGGGATGGAGGGTGAGTTTTACTATGTGCCGGTTCCCTGACCTGCCGGCGCCAGCTGCCGCGCCTCGCTGCGGCTCCCCGAGCACCAGGCACAAGTCGTGTGAGCTGCCCCCACACCGCTCCCTGGCTGTTCTCTCCAGAGCCCAATTTTAGCAGCACGAAAAGGGAGCTGGAGCTCCGGGGAGGGTTTTTTGGAGCAGAGGAGGGGGGGGAGCAGAGAGGCAGCTCGCATCCCCCGGATGGTGGGAGCGGATGGCGCGGACAGCTGGGCGCTGGGATGGGGCTGGGATGGGGCTGGAATGTGGCAGGGCGCTGCCTGCCCTCAGACGGGGCTGGTGGAGTTCAAGTGCAGCCCAAAAAGATGTTTAAAAAAGGAGATTTGGAGAAAACTGAGCTCCATCTTTAACCCCCGAGCTTTTAGCAGCAATTCTGCTTGGAAAGCGAACGTCCCCGTTAAACGTTGCGGTGTCGCATCGAGCCCGGGGTTGAAATCCCAGGGCCAGCGGGAAGAATTGGAACAAACCTTTGGATCCTTCTAGTCCTGGCTGCTCCCAGCACTCTGCGTTTCCTTAATAGCACGGGAGCTTGACAACACAACTGAACCCAGCGCCGATCCCATGACAACAAACGCGCACGGATTTACTCTTGGCTGGTCAATTGAAATCCGTTTGCTTCTCCGGCTGACGAGGTGTGGAATGAATGTTTTAAGTGTGTTAAAACAGTCAGCATGGAAAGAAAGTTCCTTAAAATATCTCCTCTCGCTGGAGGTTTGCTGCCAGCTAGCAAGTAGGAGGGAGCAGGCACTGAGGTAGCATCGGGAGAAGGCTGTGCTGGAGCTCCGAGCTCGCAGCACAGGTTTCCCCTCCCTTTCCGAGGTGTCACGGTCCACTGGGGTTGTTGCTCCAGCCCAAGAATTTCATGGGAGGGAGATGTTTGGGGATAAGGAGTGTATGGAGGGGGTGAATAATGCGGAGATGGGAGGGCTCAGGGGTGGTTTGAGGGTTTTGGGGGGAGTTTCACCATCCTGTTGAGGATGAGGAAGGAGGAGACCGCCTCGGGGTCCTTGGTGGGGCTGGAGGAAAAGCAGCTCCCCTCGGTTTTTGGAGAGGACATGGGCTCGTCCCCCCAGCACTGAGCCGTGCTAGGTTGTGACCTCCCTGCTTTTTCAGCATCCCCATTTTTTCCATCAGCCCCCAATCCGAGTGCTGGAGCCCGTCCTTGGCTCGAGCCGACCCTTTTGGTGGCAGAGACTTTGCCCCAAGAGAGTCTGCAGCTCAAAAACTCCAACACTTCCTTGACTTTTGAGGCGTAACTCCCATTAAATCTGCAGCCTGCTCAGCATTTCCCAGGGACAGCTTTCCCTGCCCACTCCAGGCCGCCCCGCAGTCCCCTGGAGCTGATTCCCATCTCTTCTTTCCACAGGTGGAGAGAGACTTTGAAAGGGAATATGGGAAGCTGCAGCAGTGAGTATCAACCACACTGGTCGGACAGGACCGGCCGCGTGCCTCCCTGCTGTGCCCTCTCTTGCATCTTCCCAGGGAATTTTAGCCAGTGATGCTCTTCCCAGTGAGCAAATCCCTCGCTGCCCTGTAATTTCTAATTATTCAGGGTTTCTCTGAGTGTTCAAAGGTGTCCCGAGAAGTATTTGCAGTGGGGTTGCAGATTCTGGCAGCTCTAAAAAAAATAAAGTGTAAAATCGCCGGAAAAGTGCGGGGTCCCCAAAGAGCCCAACACCTCCGAGGACCAGGAGAGGCTTTGCCATCCTGCCTTGTGTCACAGGAGCTCACACGGATCATCTGGAAGCATTTGGCTTCACCATTTGTGTTAAGTGTGAGAACTTTCAGGAAATATGTGAACTATGAATAAGAGATCACCAACTTGAAAAGGTTAAAAACCATCTGAAAACAACCCGAAAGGGTTGAGCTGCACTGAACTTCATCAAGCCTTGCCTGGATATTTTTAACTCCCACCAGAAGCCAGCATATTCAGCCCGTAAATGATTTGTTGCACGTATGATACACTCGGGTTCCTTTCTTTCCAAGATTCCGACTTTGCCTTCTCTCTCCCATCTTTCAGATTGGAAGATCAGACCAAAAAACTTCAGAAGGATATGAAGAAAAGCACAGATGCAGATTTGGGTAAGTGACTGGAGGATACATAGACTGTGAACTTGGCCACAGAGAGACGAAGTGACTTTTCTCGAGATCACATGAGTAATGTGTGACAAGTCTGGAAAACAAATCCAGAGCTCAGTCCCACTCAGTTTGCTTAGTTACAAGGCCATCTGCGAGAGGGCTGCGAGCAGCAGCTCAGCCCAGGGAACACAGACAGAGCTGCGGGCTCAGCCCCTGCCTCCTGAGCTCGGTGGCCTTGGACAAATCCCTTTCTTTTCTTTGCCTCACTTTCTGCCACCGGGAAAAACAGGAGTCCTTATTCCAGCTCTCAGATTCTCTCCAGCTGAGCCTGCTGTGCCGGCGGTGCTTTGGCACCTCCTTCAGTCAGGGGTGTGGAGCACCCTCGGCAGCCCCTGGAAGGTGGGGTGGTGGTCTGGGGGGGCTGCAGGGTGCAGGTGGGCACGGCTGTGCCCGTGTTTCCCGTGGGCAGCGCTGGCCTGGCAGCTCTCCTTGGGGAATAACCCAGCTCCTTCCCTCGGGGCTGCTCGTTTTGCCTTCCCCTCGTGGCGCTGGGCGATGGAGGAAGCGATAAACAGCTCTGCCCACACCTTTGGGGTGACACCTGCCCTGTGCCGTGTCCCAGCTCCCTCCACATCCCTCTGGTGGGAATCTGCCGCGCCCACAGACGGATCCGGGGAAGGGGAGCTGGGTTTGCTGGGTGCTGCTGCTGAGCTGAGCAGGGCAGGGACCTGCAGCACAGAGCTCTTCCAAACCCAGCTGGTTTTTCCCAGGTCCCTGCCCGGCCCCCGCAGCTCCGGAGCCAAGGCAGAGGCACCAGCACAAGCAGGTGTGGGCTGTTCATCCCGCGGAATTGGGGTCACAGCCGGCCAGGGCAGTGGGAAGGAGGCAAATTTGGGGCTTTCCACCATCCAGCCTCTCACCCGAGTGTGTGTGTGTGGGTATTGCCAGGCACAAACACAGATCCGGGCCCTTCCCAGCACTGGGAGAGGGGTGGGAAAGGCACCAGACACCCGGGACTCTTTTCCAGGGTGAAAACTGCCCTTTTTTCAGGACTCTGGTCATTGTCAGGGATCCTTGGTAAGTTTTTCCTTGTTAAGGATTCCCCTCCCCTCCCTTGCAGTGGGCGTTGTTTATATGGAGCATTTCAAGTCCCAGAGGAGCTGTGGGAGGACTTTCTTTTTCCGTTCTGTTACATGGCAGAGTCACAAATGAGCCTTGGCCAGAGCCAGGAAGATCTGATTTCTCATTTAAAGCCTTGAAACCATGAGTGGAGGGAGAGGTTCTGCACACAGCTGCTGAGGGAGGGCTGGAGGAGAAGGAGGTGGATCAGCTCAGTCCCTGAGGATGGCTCTCCTCACCTGGCAGTGCCCATTCCCAGCACCCAGCCCCCGGATCCGGCGGGGATGGCAGCGTTGTGTCCTCCTGTCTCCTTCCTGCAGGCTCAGGGGATTGGTTCTTCACTGCCTGGGAACCCTCCCTGGCAAAGTGGGACTGGTGGCTCGAGTCTCCACCTTCTTCCCAAGAAATCCAGCTCAGAACGAGAGCGATTCCTGTGCACAGGAAAATCCCAGCGAGGCTCCCGCGCTGCCCTGCCAGCACACAGGGTGTTAGCAGCACTCCCTGTCCCGGGGCTGGAGATCACTCACCCCCTTCCCCACCCTCTTTCCAAACAAAAGAGGATCTTAAGGAGAGGGAGGAGGATGTTCTTTGACTGGAAGTGAAAGCTCCTTTGGGATGAGGTGCAGGTAACCCACGGGCTCCCCGTGGCTCGGGTGTGCTCTCTGGCTGTTCTCCACTTTATCCCTTTCAGACGAGCAGTGGGCTCTAAAATCCAAAATTCCATTAATTGGAGCTACATCTCAAATGTTTAATGAGCAAAAGAGCAATGCAGACCCTCCTGAAGGCCACTCTGAGGGACAGGAAATCCTTTCTCCTCCTTCTCCTTCTCCTTCTCCTTCTCCTTCTCCTTCTCCTTCTCCTTCTCCTTCTCCTTCTCCTTCTCCTTCTCCTTCTCCTTCTCCTTCTCCTTCTCCTTCTCCTTCTCCTTCTCCTTCTCCTTCTCCTTCTCCTTCTCCTTCTCCTTCTCCTTCTCCTTCTCCTTCTCCTTCTCCTTCTCCTTCTCCTTCTCCTTCTCCTTCTCCTTCTCCTTCTCCTTCTCCTTCTCCTTCTCCTTCTCCTTCTCCTTCTCCTTCTCCTTCTCCTTCTCCTTCTCCTTCTCCTTCTCCTTCTCCTTCTCCTTCTCCTTCTCCTTCTCCTTCTCCTTCTCCTTCTCCTTCTCCTTCTCCTTCTCCTTCTCCTTCTCCTTCTCCTTCTCCTTCTCCTTCTCCTTCTCCTTCTCCTTCTCCTTCTCCTTCTCCTTCTCCTTCTCCTTCTCCTTCTCCTTCTCCTTCTCCTTCTCCTTCTCCTTCTCCTTCTCCTTCTCCTTCTCCTTCTCCTTCTCCTTCTCCTTCTCCTTCTCCTTCTCCTTCTCCTTCTCCTTCTCCTTCTCCTTCTCCTTCTCCTTCTCCTTCTCCTTCTCCTTCTCCTCCCTGCCCTGGGACTCTCAGGCCCCACTTTTTCAGCTCTCCACAGGTGAGGTCAGTGATGCAGAGGAAACTCCTGACCCAAATTCCCCCTGGACATGCCCAAACCCCCCCAATTCCCGACCTCCCAGCGTGCCCCGGCCGCTTCCTCCTTCCAGTTCCTTTCCAATCCTTTCCTGCGAAGGAAAACCTAATTTTTCTTCCAGCCAAAGGAGTTCTGCCACTCTTAACTCCGTCCCGTTCTGGCACAAATCCCTCCTCAGATGTGGTCACACATATGGATTATATCCCATCTGTTTAAAGGTTTAAATGCCCAAAGCCTTCATGTTTGGATAATAGATGGATACGGGAGCTTTGTTATTCCAGAGCGAGAGGCTGGCTCGGCATTGAGCTCCCAGCTCTGCAGCTTCTGAGCTCTCTCCGTTATAATTGTGTGTAACCTTTAAATCACAGTGTTTAACCCCTTGATTTATGATCTTAAGCCCCATTATTCAGATGACTTTAACTTTTAATATCTGAGGGAGTCTTTCCGAAGCTCCTCCGTAGCACGGCTCAAGCATCTGGCTTTGTGATCTGCTACTGGAATAACTTCCAGCACTGAGGAAAAAGAACTTTTTTTTTTTTTTAGTACCCCTTGCTTTTTTTTTTGTCGATTTTATCCCTGTTTATATTGATGCTTTCTGTTTTTATTCATCTTTTTTTCCATTCTGCACCTTCCCTGATTTCTTGCTCGTTTGTGCAGTGGCTCTGCCGTTGAATTTTCCCTTTGCAGACCAAGTGTTTGGGTGAAGAGGGACGTGGCTGATGGAAAACGAGCAGAATTCTCAGTCAGAGCATGACCTGGTGCTCCTGGATTTCTTGGTGGCACTCCCAGGGCCTGCAGGGACTTTGTATTCCCCCCTGGAATGGGGGAAATTTGGCTCATTCTCCAAAATTTAGGCTTATTGAGGGAAAACTCTTAACTCGTGTCCCTGCTCTGGAAGTTCGGAGAGGAAAAGAAACCTCAACTCCCAGCCTGGTCCTTTCCCACTAAATCCACTTCAAATACATGGGGGTTTTTTTGTTGTTTTTTTTTTTTTTGTAAAGCCATTTGAAAGACTTAATGGACTGTGATTTTTCTCATTGTGGAAGAGCTGTAGCGAGGCTGAGAGTGACACTTAATAGTCTGTCGAGAGAAGATGTATAAAAACCCCCATCTCTGGGTTTTTTTAAGAGAACAGCGCTTTTGTTAGTCTGGGATTATTTCTGGCAGCCTCACATTGGAGCAGTTCAGCCTTAACTTCTATAAAAACACCTCTCTGGGTGTTCACATCAATGAATCGATGGCTTTTCCTTGCTTTTCTCTCAGCATCTCCCTGGAAGGTTGTGCTGAGCCCCCTCCAGGCTGGCTCAGCTCGCTGATTTTTGCCTGTGGAGATGGCTGGCGGTGGGAAAAGTGACCCTGTCTGGTTCCTTGTCCCCGCAGCCATGTCCAAGTCTGCAGTGAAGATCTCCTCGGACCTGCTGGCCAACCCCCTGTGCGAGCAGGAGCCCGCCTTCCTCCAGATGGTCACGGCCTTCGACACCGCCATGAGGAGGATGGACTCCTTCAACCAGGAGAAGGTGGATCGGCCTTGGCTGGGCAGTGGGAGTGCTGGGGGTGGCCTGGGATCGTGGAATCCTGGGATGGTTTGGGTGGGAAGGGGTTTGAACCCATCCCAGCTCACCCCTGCCCAGGCAGGGACACCTCCCGCTGTCCCAGGGTGCTCCAAGCTGGGCTTGGGCACTGCCAGGGATCCAGGGGCAGCCACAGCTCCTCTGGGAATTCCATCCCAGCCCCTCCCCACCCTCACAGCCAGGAATTCCTTCCCAAAATCCCATCTGAACCAGCACATGGAATCCTGGATGGATTTGGGGTGGGAGGGACCTCAAAGCCCATCCAGTGCCACCATGGGCAGGGACACCTCCCACTGTCCCAGGGGGCTCCAGCCTGGCCTTGGGCACTGCCAGGGATCCAGGGGCAGCCACAGCTCCTCTGGGAATTCCATCCCAGCCCCTCCCCACCCTCATACTGGGAATTCCTTCCATAAATCCAATCTAAATTTCCCCCTTTTCAGCTTGAACCCCTTATTCCTTGTCCTGAGGAACAATCCCTCTCCAATTCCCAGATTTTCCCTTCCCTTCTCACACTGGGAGTACTTTGAGCTCTCCACACAATAACCAGGATCATTCCCATATTTCCAAAGCCACCTCCCACTGTCCCAGGGTGCTCCAGCCTGGCCTTGGGCACTTCCAGGGATCCAGGGGCAGCCACAGCTCCTCTGGGAATTCCATCCCAGCCCCTCCCCACCCTCACAGGGAAGGATTTCTTCCCAAAATCCCTCCTATCCCTGCCCTGTAGCAGTGGGAAGCCATTCCCTGTGTCCTTGTCCAGAACCTTTGTTTCTCACCTCCTTCCCTTTCCATCATCATCTCCAAGACTTTCCCCACACGAGTTTCTCTAATCTCAGTTTTCTGCCTGGGAGAAATTCCCTCTCTTTTGGCTCAAGGACATTTTGGTGTGCTCAGAATCCCCCCCACCCCGTGGTGAGCTCCATCCAAACCCATCCTTGTCCCAGCGGGATTTTCCAACAATCCTGACGTGCAATCCTCCCTTTCTGTGCTTTCCACAGGTGAACCAGATCCAAAAGACAGTCATAGAGCCTCTGAAAAAGTGAGTACCAACATCATCTCGTGAGCCCGTGGGGGGTTTGTCCTCGTCCTGAGCTTTAGGGATGTGGATCCTGGAGAGGGGCTGGGAATCAGAGGGACAGTCCTGCCCTGCTCCTGCTGGCCACACTCCTTTTGGTACCTTAATTCAGAATAATTTTCACCTTTTTGGCCACTTGGATCCACTGCTGCCTTCACCTGTAGCTTAAAGAATTCCTGAGGTATAAAATCCTGGAGCATCCTGGGCTGGAAGGGACTCCCAAGAGATGAATAATTCAGTTTTCTCTCTGTTTATGTGTTGGTTTTTGCCAACTCTTTGCTCCAGCAAAGGAACAAAACCACCTGGAGATCATCCAGGGGGGTCAGAAATTGGCTGGTTGAGGAGGTTTCTTTCCTTTGGAAGTGTTCTTAAATCAAAAAGGAGAAGGTGAAAGTTCCTGCATGTTTATAAATAATAATTCCGTGCAAACAAGGAGGAGAGGTTGCAGTAGCCAGAGGGGTGGGAAATGAGGAGAAAACTCCCAAATCCCGCAATTTTGTCACATCTGACCTGCAAAATTCCCACCTTTTCCCAAGGTCACAGGCTGTACCCCCAAACCTTTAAGGATAACTTCAGTTCTCTCCCAAATATCCCCTTAAACCCCAAGATTTGCTGTTTTGTTACAAGAGCAGAGCCAGCGAGCAAAAATAAAATGAAATTACTTTAATATGACAGTAAGTGTTGCAAATTGCTGAATAACAATTTCAGTTTAGGTTTGACACACACAGAGGGGTTGTCGTGGTTTAGGGGTTTTTGGGGTTGGTTTTTTTTTTTTTCCTCCTGAAGTTGTTGTTTCTGCCCAAATCTGAAAGTAAAATCTCCTGGATCACTTCACACCCGAGGTTACAACGTGTTCCTGTCTGGGGGATGTTTGGTGACTCGAGTTTTACCTTGGTCCTCTCTCCACAACCAGAAATTCCTTCTTATTTAAAGGGGGGAAAAAATAGGAAGGAAGAAAGAAAAAAGGAAAAAAAAATCCCAGCCTTTTGCTGTGGAATTGTGTTGCTTATTATCTAGATTGTCCTCATGAAAGATACATTAACTTTTTCTTCCAGCATTCTGTTAAAATTGGAAGAACTTGTGTTTCTGAGATATTCTGGGGTTTTTTCCCCCCCAGCTTGTGTTAGTTGGTGAAATGAAAGACAATCCCTTCCCCTGCAAACCTGCCTTGGGTTTTAAATCCCAGGGTGGTGAATTCAGGACAATAAATCCATTTCTGTGTGCCCACGGGGCTGCTCCGAGGGCTGGAGCCCCTCTGGAGCCAGGCTGGGAGAGGAGAAGGCTCCAGGGAGAGCTCAGAGCCATAAAGGGGATCCTGGAGAGCTGGAGAGGGATTTGGGACAAGGGATGGAGGGACAGGACACAGGGAATGGCTTCCACTGCCAGAGGGTGGGGATGGGTGGGATATTGGGATTTTGGGAAGGAATTATTCCCTTTTGGGGTGAGGAGGGGCTGAGATGGAATTCCCTGAGGTTGCCCCATTTCTGGAAGCTCCAAGACCAGTTTGGAGCACCCTGGGATAGTGGAAAGGTGTGGAAAGGGGTGGATCTGGCCGATCCTGCAGATCCCTCCCCACCCAACCCATTCCAGGTTTCCCTGACTCGGGACACTCCGTTATCTGCCCAGGGTGTTTACTCCGACCTCCTGGCTGCTTTCCAGCCTCGGCAATTCTCTCCAACTTCCTGAATTTCCACTGGCCTGGAAGATGAGAGGTTTTTTTCCCCTTTTCCTGCCCTTTGGCACCTGCAAAGCTTCACCCTTGCGTGCCTTTAACCAGCTTACGTTCCACGCTGGGGAAGCTCCATCCCCACGCCGAGAACAAAAATGCTCCTTCCCTTCCCTCCTCCTTCCCTCTGTAGGTGCATCCCTGGCCAGGAACATTTCCGAGGAGCCCGAGGGTCCATTTTGAGGCTAATGAGATGCAGGAGAGAAATGCAGAGCTTGCACCTCCCTCCCCTTGTCCTGCTGGCAGATAAACCCCGGCGACGGTTTGGGGAGAGAAGTTCCAGATTAATGAAAGCTGCCTTGAGGAGCTCTTCTTATTTCCAGTTAGGTTTGCCTTCCCCTCGCCTCCCCAGCCTCTCCCAACTTTGCTCTGACCTAGAAAAAAAAGGGATTTTTTTTTTTCCTTTTTTTGCTCCAACAGCTGCACTTTATTACATCTTCACTGGTGGTCTTTTATAGTTTATTAGCCAAAGAAACAGATAAGTATAATCCAGACAATTATCATTAGTGGTAATATATTGTAATCAGAGGCACATGGGCAGTAAAATCTCCATTCAGTTGTCCAGGGATTGGAGTTTCCAGGCAAATATTGGGTAATTTGTTAAAGCACGTTGAAAAAAAGCAGCAGTAGATTTAGTGAGGGGGGGTGGAGGCTGGTATTGTTTTAGTCCTTCTGCTTCTGGGCTCGTAGGGTTATTCACAATTTGGCTTTTTGAGCCCCAAGAACCCTTTGGCTGGGAATGACTCATTTATTTTCAGGGAAAGAACAAAGCTCCAGTGAGAATATTGCATTTTTTAGTGGATGGGTTGGGCGAGGAGCTGGGCAGGAGGGATGGGCTCCTCTTTGGGAGCTGCCTGTGGAATCTCACCCCAGAGCAGCGGATTTGGGGCAAAGGGGGACAAAAACAGCTGCTTTGGAGTTCATTCCTTCACTCTCCCAGTTCTTCCCGGCCAGGGCAGGGTCAGGGATTGGGGATGGAGTCTCAGTGTTCCATATTGCGGGTCCCTATTTAAGGAAGGAAGCGGCTTAAACGAGCCAGGTGGTTGGAAATCCACGGGATTTAGGGCCTTTCACGGTGGGAGCCGATTTCCAGGGCTGCAGGGCTCGATTTAACCTGCTCTGTCTGACCCTCTCGGGGTAGCCTGGTCACCCTGGCATGGGATCATTCCTTTGGAGCATTGTCCTGCTCCTGGAATTGGAAAGGTTTGGCCATGGGAATGTCCTGGTCACCCTGGCATGGTTCCATTCCCTTGGAGCATTGTCCTGCTCCTAAAATTGGAAAGGTTTGGCCATGGAAAGATCCTGGTCACCCTGGCATGGGTTCACCCCATTGGAGCATTGTCCTGTTCCCAAAAGTGAAGAGGTTTTGGCCATGGGAATGTCCTGGTCACCCTGGCATGGGATCATTCCCTTGGAGCATTGTCCTTGTACCAAAATTGGAAAGGTTTGGCCATGGAAAGGTCCTGGCCACCCTGGCACAGGATCACCCCATTGGAGGTTTGTCCTGCTCACAAATCCAGAGAAGTTTTGGCCGTGGGAATGTCCTGGTCACCCTGGCATGGTTCCATTCCCTTGGAGCATTGTCCTTGTACCAAAATTGGAGAGGTTTGGCCATGGGAATGTCATGGCCACTCTGGCATGTTACAATCCCTTTGATTTGGATCATGTTCCTGCTCCCAAAATTGAAGAGGTTTGGCCGTGGGAATGTCGTGGCTGTCCTGGCATGGGATCATTCCCTTGGAGCATTGTCCTTGTACCAAAATTGGAGAGGTTTTGGCCATGGGAATGTCATGGTCACCCTGGCATGGGATCATTCCCTTGGAGCATTGTCCTTGTACCAAAATTGGAAAGGTTTGGCCATGGAAAGGTCCTGGCCACCCTGGCACAGGATCACCCCATTGGAGGTTTGTCCTGCTCACAAATCCAGAGAAGTTTTGGCCGTGGGAATGTCCTGGTCACCCTGGCATGGTTCCATTCCCTTGGAGCATTGTCCTTGTACCAAAATTGGAGAGGTTTGGCCATGGGAATGTCATGGCCACTCTGGCATGTTACAATCCCTTTGATTTGGATCATGTTCCTGCTCCCAAAATTGAAGAGGTTTGGCCGTGGGAATGTCGTGGCTGTCCTGGCACAGGATCACCCCACTGGAGGATTGTCCTGCTCCCAAAATTGGAGAGGTTTGGCCACAGGGATGTCCTGGTCAGCCTGGCTGTGGCAGGGGTGACACAGAGGCTGCTGCCACCGAGGTGCCACCACGCAGGGGTGGGTGTGGCCCCGTGGGACATCCCAGAGCTGCAATCCAGGAGCCGCTCAGAGCAGCGATGGATGAATCCCATCGGAGCCGCGTGTCACCAACACCCCGATCCCATCTCCCTGCCAGCACCCCAGCATTCCCAGAGCTGCCAGGAGAAGGCAGCCAGAGCTGGCCTCGAGCAGCTCCAGGGGTGCCGGAGCGGAAGCAGGAAAAGCCGCTTTCGTGTCCTTAACGAGCCCCTAATGAGGATTTGGAGCGGCCACATGGCCACCTAATCCCCAGCGCGCCTCTTCCTCGTCCCAGCCTCTCACTCCTGCTCCTTTTCCCTCCAGGAGGAAGGGCTGGGATCCGTTCCCCCCTTCCTGGTGGGTGGAGGTGTGGGCACGGGCTGAGGAATGGCAGGAATCCCCTCCGTGCTCCGGCCTCTCCCGAGCCATCCCGGTGCCTCTCCAAACTTCTCCTCACCTCATCCACCGTCGCTTCCTTTGGCACCCAGCTCTATCATTCCTTTTTTTTACCTGTCCAGCACCAGCTGTAGATCTTGTTCACTTCCTTTTGGTTTCTTAACCAAGCCATCATCCCAAAAATAATGCCCCAGGGAAGAGCCACGAGCGTGCCAGGTCCAGCTCCCAGGCTGCCAGTGAGGCTGTTTGAGATGCTTGAAAACGGAGAGAATTAAAGGTTTTACCATTAATTTTCCCCGTGCCAAAGCTCCAGCACCCCTTTCCCACCAAAAATGGGAGCTGTGAGATGAGGATTTGGGATGGAGAGGGCGAGGAGACAGAGAGGTGACAGAATGTTCCCACTCCTTGGCGATCCCTAGGGCTTCCAGCAGAGACATGAGGAGAAGTTTCCAATTTCCCAGCCCCGGACCTGTCAGCTGGGCTGAGTAACAAACGGATCCGGGAGCACCGGGAATCCTGGGGCACTTTTATCTCCCGTGGCAGCGTCTCTCCATCCCCATCCTTCAATTACGGGGAGCTGGAGCGAGGCTGGCGCGGAGACGAGGCGGGAACGGGATTTGGAATGCGGGGAACGGGGTGATTTAGATGTTTTCCCAAGGATAACCTGTCATCCGGAGAGGAGTTCACCGGCAGCTTCCCCCTCTCCCCCCGCAGCCAGGGGCAGAGTAATTTGTATTTTCTTTTCGTTATCCCTGCGTATCTCCCCTCACCTGCTCCTTTTAAGCCGCCTGGGCTGTAATCCCCTCTCAGCAGCCTTCCCTAAAAAGTGACAGGGAACAACAGCAGCTTATTCCTCAAGCTGCTTTCGTGGCAGGGGCTCTAATACCCCGGGTGCTGTTTTACCTTGGCTTTGCCACCGTTCCCACCAAATTTTCTTTCGAGTCAGCTTCGATTTTTATGTTAAAAATAGCAAGTCTTGGGTTCCAGAGGGCAGCGGTCGGGATTTGGGAGTGGTTGTGGCTGTCAGAGCCCCTCGTTCCCTATGGAAGCAGGGGCTGGGAGGAGCACAGGGAGGAGGATGGTTGGGATTATTGATAATATCGGATATTAGGAATATTCTTTTCGTGGTAAGAGTTGTCAAACCCTGGCACAGTCTGCCCAGGAGTCACCATCCCTGGAAGTGCTCCAAAAATACATGGAGGTGGCCCTTAAGGACGTGGTTTAGTGGTGGTTGGACTCGGTTTTAAGGCTCTTTTCCAACCTTACCGATCCCATGATTTGTTCTAAACTCCCACATCTGCTGCAGGGTTTTCATCCGTGCCTCTCACGGGGACAGGAATTGTTCCCTCGCGTGGAATGGATGAGTGAAATAACCCGGGTTTGCTTGTGAGGCTTCCCTGCTCCTTCCCCACGTCCCTGAAATCCTGACTTCTCCAAACCCCATTTCCAAGGGGGTGTTTGGCTGCTGCTCCCGTGGATCCCAGTCCCGTTGCTGCCAGGAGGGGTTGGAGGTGCTTCACCAAAGGCTTTGGAAAAATCTTCTGATCCCTTCAGAGGTTTTCTTGGAGGGCTTGGCTGAGTCTGTGCATGGCAGAGGCTCTGCAGAGCCTTTGTGCCAGGCTCTGCCCAGGAGCATTTGTCACTAACGTGCGTGAGATGGTTGTGGGGACACTGGGGCCACGTGCAGAGTTCGGAATTCCTCGGAATAACTTGGCACCGGCATCTCTCCCTCTGCCCCTGCACCCCTGGCACTCGCCTTGGGATCGTGTTTCTGTCCACACACGGAGAAAAACCTGGGCAGGACTTGAAACCCCTTCTCCATGAATCCCAGGGGATTCAGAGCCGCTGGGCTCACGGGGAATTCGGGATTCCTGGGTTCCTTCAGAGCCGGAGGCAGCTTTGCCTCAGTCCGGAGCAGAACGAGGAAGGTCCTTCCCTGCTGGAGCTGAGCCAGTCCTGCGTGGAAATTGAACCTGGGGAGAGCGTGGCTGGGGTGGGAAGAGCTCGGTGGGCACAGGGAGAGCTCCTGGGGCACAGGGA